>PVLC010032972.1:0-11093 GCA_004027655.1 Graphiurus murinus | reverse complement strand
AGGCTCACCGAGAACCTGATCCTCCTGTCTCAGCCTCCCAAGTATTGGGATTACAAGCGTGCACCACCACACCCAGCAGGAATGTTTTTACTTTGGTATCATTAAAATTATTTAGCAAGCCGGGCGTGGTGGCGCACGCTTGTAATCCCAGCATTTGGGAGGCTGAGACCAGATCCAGGTTCGCAGCCAGCTTCAGCTAACTAGTGAGGCACTCCACAACTTAGTGAGACTCGGTTTCAAAATAAAGAATAAAAAATAGGGCTGGGGGTATAGCTCGGAGGTAGAATGCCTCTGAGTTCAATCCCCAGTACTGGAAAAAAAAAAATTATTTAGCAAAACTTAGTTTTTGAAGTCACTAGTCAAGGATTAGTTAGGATCCTTCTGTCATCTTTTGTCAGACAGTAACCATCAAGAACAAATTCACTTTACATTACACATCACAGCACAGTTTTTAAGACAGTCTCCACCATTCACCAAACCATGCACATGCACAGAAAAGCCATTTGAAGCATCACCTTTAAACAGCAGGTTAGCGGCCCAAACTGCACCACAAGACTGCATCTTAAAGTTCCCTTTGATCAGTTACTGAGCCCGGCTTCTGATGTTAAATCTTCATTTTTAGTAAGTAGATTAGAAAGGAAAAGATTAGGTGAGACAATGAAATGCAGAAAATAGTAAATGCCAGTCAAACAGAACAGAAGTTAGATTAAGAGTTTTTAAAACAGTGCATTCAGATTCTTGCTTGGTTTCAAAGAAACAAGCCGGGCGTGGTGGCGCACGCTTGTAATCCCAGCATTGGGGAGGCTGAGACCAGAGGATCCGGGTTCGCGGCCAGCCTCAGCTACCTAGTGAGGCACTCCGCAACTTACTGAGACTCGGTTTCAAAATAAAGAATAAAAAATAGGGCTGGGGGTGTAGCTCGGAGGTAGAATGCCCCTGAGTTCAATCCCCAGTACCGCAAAAAAAAAAACAAAAACAAAACAAAGAAACAACCAACATCTGAGAATCTAGATTAAAAAGAAGACTTTAAACCATAGCACACTTCATTTTTCCTCAGAATGTTAGGATATTTTTTACTAAAATTATAAAAATAATTATGACAGAAGGCAAATATGGCAATACTGGGAAACCTCCTCGCTCTTTCCTTAGATGTTACAGAGTTCTCTTAATTATTTCTATTATGTATTTCATTTGCTGTTTTGTTTTGGTTTTTGTTGGTACTGGGAATTGAACCTAAGAGTATTCTACCTCTGAGACACACCACTAGCTCTACTTTATTTATTTTGAAAAAGGGTTTTGCTAAGTTGTTGAGGGTCTGCTAAGTCTCCTGTCTCAGCCTCCCAAATACCTGGCATTACAGGGGGGGAATCACCATGCCTGACTTGTTGTAATTTTGTGTGTATGTGTGTGTGTGGTACTGGGGATTGAACCCAGGGTTGTTCTACCCTTGGACTACACTCCTACCCTTATTTTATTTTGAAGCATGGTCTCACTAAATTGAAAAGGCCTCACTAAATTGCTGAGGCTGGCTGCAAACCTCTGCTTCATCCCTGTTAAATTTAATCCTGATTGTTATTAAATTCTTGTAGTTCTTTAAAAAAAATTGCATAAGTAAAAATTTCCTTCTAGGTTGGGAACGTAGCTCAGTGGTAGAGTGCTTGCCTAACATCTGTGAGTCCTTCCTTTTAATACCAAATTCTTCTAAGTAAAGCCATTTACATGTTTTATACAAAAATATTTGCTGAGCCGGGCGTGGTGGCACACACTTGTAATCCCAGCATTTGGGAGGCTGAGACCGGAGGATCCAGGTTCAAGGCTAGCCTCAGCTACCTAGTGAGGCACTCCGCAACTTAGTGAGACCCTGTTTCAAAATACAGAATAAAAAATAGCCAGGCGTGGTGGCGCACGCTTGTAATCCCAGCATTCGGGAGGCTGAGACCTGAGGATCCGGGTTCGCGGCCAGCCTCAGCTACCTAGTGAGGCACTCCGCAACTTAGTGAGACCCGGTTTCAAAATAAAGAATAAAAAAATAGGGCTGGGGGTGTAGCTCGGAGGTAGAATGCCCCTGAGTTCAATCCCCAGTACCGAAAATAAAAAATAAAAAATAGAGCTGGGGGTATAGCACGTAGGTAGAATCCCCCTGAGTTCAATCCCCAGTACTGGGGGAGAGGGGGGTTGCTTGACCTGGCTTCAATTTTTTTTTTTTTTTTTTTTTTTTTCAGTACTGGGGATTGGATCCAGGGGCATTCTACCTCCAAGCTACACTCCCAGCCCTATTTTTTTATTCTTTATTTTGAAACAGGGTCTCACTAAGTTGCGAAGGGCCTCACTAAGTAGCTGAGGCTGTCCTCAAACCCGGATCCTCCAATCTCAGCCTCCCAAGTACAGGGATTATAAGCGTGTACCACCATGCCCGGCTTGACTTCAATTATTCTACTGAACAACAACAACAACAACAAATACCTGAACAAATCTACTCGGGACACTTTCTGCTTAGTACTTGGGACGCTTAGACAGGAGTATCGCTGGTTAAAGGCCAGCCTTAGCAACTTAGAGACCTTATTTGAAAATAAAAAATATTCCAGATATGGTGGCATATGCCTGTAATCTCAATACTTGGGAGGCTAAGACAGGAGGATCACAAGTTTGAGGCCAGCCTCAGCAACTGAATGAGACCCTATTTCTTTCACTCTCTCTCTTTTTTTTTTATGGCACTGAGGATTGAAACTAGGGGCATTCTACCTCCAAGCTACACCCCCAGCCCTATTTTATTTTTATTTTCAAACAGGGTCTCGCTAGATAATGAGAATATCACTACTTGCTGAGGCTGTCCTTGTAACTGCAATCCTCCTGTCTCAGCCTCCCAAATACTGGGATTATAAGCCTGTGTCACCACACCCGGCTGTGAGACCCTATTTCAAAATAAGAAAGAAAGAAAAAAATCAGGCTGGTGGTATAGTGTGGGGACTGAATGCCCTGGGTTTAATCCCCAGTACCCCCCCCCCCAAAAAAAAGATAGCTTCTATATAGCAACACATCTAACAAATAACAAAAAAGCTTATTATTTCTTGTCAAAGCCAAACAATATAGCATGGAGTTTAAAGGAGGGGCTTTGCCTAGTTCTGAATTCCAGCTCTTTCATTTGCTAGGGTGACCTCGAGATGCCTGTTTCTCCAGATGTAAAATAATTATAATATGAGCATCAATCTCATGAATACTTTAGGATCAGCCAGGCTCATTGGTGTGTGCCTGTAATCCTAGTACTTAAGAGGCTGGGAGAGGAAGATCCCAGGTTCAAGCCTACCCTTGCCATGTAGTAAGACCCTATTTCAAAACAAAAATTAAAATAGGGCTGAGGTGTCACTCAGAGGTAGAATGCCCTGGATTAAATTCTGAGTACCACAAAAAATAAACAAAGCTGGGCGTGGTGGCGCACGCTTGTAATCCCAGCATTTGGGAGTATGAGACCAGAGGATCTGGGTTCCTGGCCAGCCTCAGCTACCTAGTGAGGCACTCTGCAACTTAGTGAGACCCTGTTTCAAAATAAAGAATAAAAAACAGGGTTGGGGGTGTAGCTTGGAGGTAGAATGGCCCTGAGTTCAATCCATAGTATTGAAAAATACAAAAAGCCGGGCGTGGTGGCTCACGCTTGTAATCCCAGCATTCGGGAGGCTGAGACCGGAGGATCCGGGTTCACGGCCAGCCTCAGCTATCTAGTGAGGCACTCCGCAACTTAGTGAGACTCGGTTTCAAAATAAAGAATAAAAAAATAGGGCTGAGGGTATATCTCAGAGGTAGAATGCCTCTGAGTTCAATCCCCAGTACCGCAAAAAAAAAAAAAAAAAAAAAGAAAAATACAGAGCCGGGCGTGGTGGCGCACGCTTGTAATCCCAGCATTCGGGAGGCTGAGACCGGAGCATCCGGGTTCGAGGCCAGCCTCAGCTACCTAGTGGGCACTCCGCAACTTAGTGAGACTAGGTTTCAAAATAAAGAATAAAAAATAGGGCTGGGGGTGTAGCTCGGAGGTAGAATGCCCCTGAGTTCAATCCCCAGTACCGCAAAAAAAAAAAAGAAAAAACCAATAACAATGAATACTTTCAGCAGTAAGTTGTTCAATCTCCAAGCACTATTTTTTTTTTTTTTTCGGTACTGGGGATTGAAATCAGGGGCATTCTACCTCCGAGCTACATCCCCAGCCCTATTTTTTATTCTTTATTTTGAAACCGAGTCTTGCTAACTTGTGGAGTGCCTCACTAGGTAGCTGAGGCTGGCCGCGAACCCGGATCCTCCGGTCTCAGCCTCCGGAATGCTGGGATTACAAGCGTGCGCCACCACACCCGGCTCTCCAGGCACTAATATTTTAGCTAAGAATAAAGTTCAAAGTTGCTTTGTTAATTACTTTTTTTTTTTTTTTTTTTTTTTTTGGCTGTACTGGGGATTGAACTCAGGGGCATTCTACTTCCAAGCTATACCCCTAGCCCTATTTTATTTTTTATTTTGAAACAGGGACTCACTAAGCTGCAGAAGGGAGCACTAAGTAGCTGAGGCTGGCCACAAACCTGTGGTCCTCCTGACACAGCCTCCCAAATACTGGGATTGCAAGTGTGCGCCACCACGCCCTCCTGTTAATTACTTTTTAAAAACAAAGATGAGCACTTTCTAACAGAAGGAAAGATAATGGTTAACTGCCTCAGTAAACTTCATCTTAGTCTAAATACATACAGTATTTGTCAATACCATGGAGTTTTGTTTAATCCAGGGCAAATAAAGAATGTAAATATTCTCAACAGTAACCAATAAAATGAATTCTTTTGTGTCAAACATAATCTCATGCACTACACAAAATTTGAACTTTCATCTAAGCTTACTACACTCCAAATCTCAGGGATTTGGAGTCTTGATTCTTTACTCATGTTTCATATGCAATCAGTTGATTTAAAATGAATCTTCTAAGCATTCGGGAGGCTGAGACCAGAGGATCTGGGTTCAAGGCCAGCCTCAGCTACCTAGTGAGGCACTCCGCAACTTAGACTCGGTTTCAAAATAAAGAATAAAAAAAATAGGGCTGGGGGTGTAGCTCGGAGGTAGAAAGCCGCTGAGTTCAATCCCCAGCACCGCAAAAATAATAATAATAATAATAAAAAAATAAAATAAAATGAATCTTCTTTGATTTACACTTTCCTCTCTAGTCTCACTGATAAAAGTCTTACCTCACAGGTCTAGATTATAAAAGGGTTTTAACTAGTCTCTTGGTATGTAGTCACATACTTCAATCTATCAACTCATTAGTTTGGCATCCAAGTTTGTATACTACCTACCAAGTATATACACATGCACACAGTATTAGGGATTGAACCCAGGGCATTCTACCTTTGAGCTACACCCCCAACCCTATTTAGTTGGTTGGGTTTGTTTGTTTGTTTGTTTGTTTGTTTGTTTTTGCGGTACTGGGGATTGAACTCAGGGGCATTCTACCTCCGAGCTACACTCCCAGCCCTATTTTTTATTCTTTATTTTGAAACAGAGTCTCACTAAGTTGCGGAGTGCTTCACTAGGTAGCTGAGGCTGGCCGCGAACCCGGATCCTCAGGTCTCAGCCTGCCGAATGCTGGGATTACAAGCGTGCTCCACCACGCCCGGCTGGCTGTTTGTTTGTTTTTTTGTGGTACTGGGGATTGAGTCCAGGGAACATTTTATCTTCGAGCTACACCCCCAGTCCTACTTTATGTTTAGTTTGAAACAAGGTCTCACTAGGTTGAAGAGAGTCTCACTACTTGGCTGAGTGTGTCATCGAACCTGTGATCCTCCTGTCTCAGCCTCCCAAGTACTAGGATTACAAGCATGCACCACTACACCCGGCTTAGTTTTTGTTTTGAAAAAGGGTCTTGCCAGGTTGCTAAGAGTTTCGCTAAATTGCTAAGGATGGTCTTGAACCTGTGATCCTCCTGTAAATGCCTCCCAAGTAAGTATTGGGATTACAGGCGTACATATATCACCACTCCAAACTTCACTTACTAGCTACTTAAATCTTATTTTCTACTTCTCATCTACATGATCAGGCAACTCAGTGAAGTCAAGTTCTTTCATACTGTTGATTACTTTAAACCTTCCAAAGGAAATGTCCCAGCCGGGCGTGGTGGCACACGCTCGTAATCCCAGTATTTGGGAGGCTGAGACCGGAGGATCCAGGTTCGCGGCCAACCTCAGCTACCTAGTGAGGCACTCCGCAACTTAGTGAGACCCGGTTTCAAAATAAAAAATAGGGCTGGGGATGTAGCTTGGAGGTAGAATGCCCCTGGGTTCAATCCTCAGTACCAAAAAAAAAAAAAAAAAAAAAAAAAGACAAAGGAAATGTCCCTCCTCTCCTTCTATTTTTTTTTGGGGGGGGAAGGGGGGTGTTATTGTTATTGTTTTGATTTGTGCCTGGGAAGTGAATCCCTGGACCTTCTCTTCCTCCGTGTTCATCCAAATTCGTCTAAATCACTCAAAGCCCAACTCATGTCCTACTTCTATAAGATCTTCTCTAACCTAACCTTTATCAAAATTCTGTACCCCTTGCCTTAAACATTATCTCATGATCTAACACCAGACATATATTTTCTGCTATTCTTTCTCATACATCCAACTACATGGCTAAGTCTTTTTGAAGACAGGGTCCAAGTACTTTACTCCCTTGGTTATCACTCATGTGCCTACTACAAAACATATTTCATTAATATAACTGTTTAACTAGCCGGAAGTGGTGGCACAGGCTTGTAATCCCAGCATTCGGGAGGCTGAGACCGGAGGATCTGGGTTCGTGGCCAGCCTCAGCTACCTAGTGAGGCACTCCGCAACTTAGTGAGACTCGGTTTCAAAATAAAGAATAAAAAATAGGGCTGAGGGTGTAGCTCGGAGGTAGAATGCCCCTGAGTTCAATCCCCAGTACCACATACACACAAAAAAAGACATTAACTACATCCTGTTCTTTATCATTCAAACTTAAATATTTCCCAACCTTTTTGTATATAATTTGAAATTGGGATGTGATCCCAGGATTGGTTGAATTTAAGCCATTTTTTCCTGCAATCATGCCTGTTCATATGAAAAGCTTGATCTGCCTGAAGAAGAAATATCTTGTCTATAAAAAAATTCCTCATTTAGGCCCAGTAATATCTGACCTTATTTAGGGAAAAGGAGCATGTGAAGCCAGGTGTGGTGGCACACACTTGTAATGTCAACACTGGGAGGCTGAGACAGGAGGATCGCAGGCTCACCACCAGCGTAAGCAACTTAATGAAACCCTGTTTCAAAATAATAGAATAGGGGCTGGGGGTATAGTTCAGAGGTAGAATGCCCCTGGGTTCCAGTCCTAGTACAAAAAATAAAAGACAAAGAAGAGAAGAGAAAAGAAAAGAGAAAGGAACATGATGTGGAGTTGAGAGGAGGATATTCTCATTTTAAAAAGGTCTCCATTCAGCCGGGTGTGCTGGTGCACGCTTATAATCCCAGTACTTGGGAGGCTGAGATGGGAGGATCGCAGGTTTTTAACCAGCCTCAGCTACTTATTGAGGCCCTACACAATTTAGTGAGACCCTATTTCTTTTCTTTTTTTCTTTTTTTCTTTTTTTTTTTTTTGCAGTACTGGGGATTGAACTCAGGGGCATTCTACCTCCGAGCTATACCCCCAGCCCTATATTTTATTCTTTATTTTGAAACCGAGTCTCACTAAGTTGCGGAGTGCCTCACTAGGTAGCTGAGGCTGGCCTCGAACCCAGATCCTCTGGTTTCAGCCTCTCGAATCCTGGGATTACAAGCGTGCGCCACCACGCCCGGCTGACCCTATTTCAAAATAAAGAATAAAAACTAGAGGGGTAGCTCAGAGGTAGAATGCCCCTGGGTTCTCAAAATAAAGAATAAAAACTAGAGATATAGCTCAGAGGTAGAGTGCCCCAGCACTGCAAAAAATCAAAATAAAAATATAAAAAATAAAAAGGTCTCTATTTATCAACTCACCTATTACATGGGCAGACACAAAGTCCACAGCACTTATTGAGTTCTGTTAAAGTCTTCTCTGCCTCTCTCATGTCTTTATTTATTTGGTCCATGCCTTCTTCTATTCGGTTTAGTTGTTCTAAGAATAAGTCATGGGAGTTAAATTTTCTGTTATATACACAGCATCAAACAGAAAATACTATTATTATAGAGCAGCAAAGTACAATCTCTAATTTGCCAATAAGCTATCACAATGAACAGATCAGAGTCAGAAAGTATTACAAATCATTCAACATGAAAACAGTATTTACACACTGATCCTGTGGTACTTCTGACCTTATTGTGGAAAGATTTGTTCTTAAAACCTTGTGCACCAGGAGCATTTAAGGATTGTTCAGAGATCCCTCTTAAAACCAAGTAAAGTATACTTTGCCCAGACCAGATTCCTAGCATTTCTGTCACTTAATAGACTCCAAACCTGATGGCTATCATAAGACTAATAAAAATTAGACTGGATTACCCAGGGTCAACTCAAATTGAATGTGTCTAAGTCATCAGAATTTATTTATTTATTTATTTTGCAGTACTGGGAATTGAACTCAGGGGCGTTCTACCTCCGAGCTACACCCCCAGCCCTATTTTTTATTCTTTTATTTTGAAACCGGGTCTTGCTAAGTTGCGGAGTGCCTCACTAGGTAGCTGAGGCTGGCCGCAAACCCGGATCCTCCAGTCTCAGCCTCCCGAATGCTGAGATTACAACCGTGCGCCACCACACCCAGCAGTCATCAGAATTTAGACCTGTTTTAGGACTTAACAATTTCTAAGGGAGATGGGAGAATATCATAATGTCTTATGTATATGTGACCAATGTTCACAATAAGCCATGCTCGCCTAACAGTTGAGTATTGTCAGTTCTCATCCCAGAAAAGCAATGACCACGATACAATTCAAATCAGAAGAAATAAAAAATATCACTTTTCTTTCTTTTTTTTTTTCTACAAATTGAAAAAGAGAAGGCACTCTCAAGGGCTGAAATTTATAAGTGGGTAATTTAACAGGGCTTTTTAGCATAGTAGGTTAAATTAAGAGTTGCTGCCAATGACTTCAACTCACCCCCTTGTTCATCCAGCATTGTGATGGTCTTGATTCCTGCATCCTGAGACTAAAAGGAGGAGAAAATCTGATAGTACAAAAAAAAAAAAAAAAAAAAAACCCAAACCCAAAATAGCAGAAACAAAACATACAAGGACAAACAAATAGTATCATTTAGAATTCCAAATTCTCAGAAGATTAAAGCTACATACAGAACTGGCAATCTTGTGGTTTTTGTTTTCTTTTTCTTTTTTGCGGTACTGGGGATGGAACCCAGGGGCATTCTACCTCCAAGACACACCCAGTCCTATTTTTTTATTCTTTATTTTGAAACAGGATCTCATTAAGTTGCGGGGGACCTCACTAAGTAGCTGAGACTGGCCTTGAACTCGGATCCTCCGGTCTCAGCCTCCCAAGTACTGGGATTACAAGCCTGCGCCACGACACACAGCTCAGAACTAGCAATCTTTTTTGTGTGTGTGTGTATGGTACTGGGGATTGAACCCAGGGGCATTTTACCTCTGAACTACACCCCCAGTCCTATTTTTTATTCTTTATTTTGAAACAGGGTCTCACTAAGTTGTGGAATGCCCCACTAGGTAGCTGAGGCTGGCCAGGAACCCAGATCCTCCGGTCTCAGCCTCCCAAATGCTGGGATTACAAGTGTGCGCCACCACACCCAGCTAAGAACTAGCAATCTTAAACCAACACACTTTAATGTATTAAGTCTCCCAAATAAGTCACAAACTCATAGTGAATTAATCTTCCTTATCAAATTCCAATATCATCAAAGGACAAACCAGATACTGCCTATTAGTTTATGGTTTGACAATTTCAGCAATTCCTGGTTTCAAATAATAAAGTGGCTGGGAATGGTGCCACACACCTATAATCCCAGTACTTGGGAGGCTGAGACAGGTTCGCGGCCAGCCTCAGCTACTTAGCAACTGTTTCAAAATAAGGAATAAAAAATAGTACTGGGGGTATAGCTCAGAAATAGAATGCTCCTGAGCTCAATCCCCAGTACCATAAAAAAAAAAAAACAGGGCTGGGGGTGTAGCTCAGAGGTAGGATGTCCCTGGGTTGAATTCCCAGTACTACTATTACTGCTAGTAGTAGTAGTAATAATAATAATGACGATAATGATAAAGTGTATTAAGGCAGGCATGGTGGCACATGCCTGTAATACTAATACTTAGGAGGCTGTGACAAGAGGATTGGAGATTTGCGGTCAACCTCAGCAACTTAGCATGGCTCTTAGCAACTTAGCGAGACCCTGTTTCAAAATAATAAAGTCGGGCATGATGGCGCACGCTTGTAATCCCAGTACTTGGGAGGGTGATACAGGAGAATCGCAGGTTCTCAGCCAGCCTCAGCTACTTAGTGAGGTACTCTGAAACTTAGTGAGACCCTGTTTCAAAATAAAGAATAAAAAATAGGGCTGGGAAGCCGGGCGTGGTGGCACACACTTGTAATCCCAGCATTCGGGAGGCTGAGACCGGAGGATCAGCAAAAAAAAATAGGGCTGGGGATATAGCTTGGAGGTAGAATGCCCCTGGGTTCAAACCTCAGTTCTTTTTTTTTTTTTTTTTTGCGGTACTGGGGATTGAACTCAGGGGCATTCTACCTCCGAGCTACACCCCCAGCCCTATTTTTTATTCTTTATTTCGAAACCGGGTCTCACTAAGTTTGGAGTGCCTCACTAGGTAGCTGAGGCTGGCCACGAACCCGGATCCTCTGGTCTCAGCTTCTGGAATGCTGGGATTACAAGCGTGCAGCACCACGCCCAGCCAAACCTCAGTTCTGCAAAAATAAATAAATAAATAAATAAAATAGGGCTGGGGAGCCGGGCGTGGTGGCGCACGCTTGTAATCCCAGCATTCGGGAGGCTGAGACCGGAGGATCCGGGTTCGCGGCCAGCCTCAGCTACCTAGTGAGGCACTCCGCAACTTAGTGAGACTCGGTTTCAAAATAAAGAATAAAAAATGGGGCTGGGGGTATAGCTCGGAGGTAGAATGCCCCTGAGTT
>PVLC010032971.1:0-17836 GCA_004027655.1 Graphiurus murinus | reverse complement strand
AAAAAAAAAAAAAAAAAAAAAAAAAAAAAAGATTGCTTCTGGCATCAGGAGTCTGTGAAAGAATCGGGATAAGCAGCAGCCTGATGTCTCCCAGCATTTCCAGGTTGTAATTACTTACCTAGAACATGCAGCAAGGGAGGGCGTTAGAGCCCAGTTGACTTAAGCTAGGAGACTTGGCCTCTCCACAACTCAGAGGGCCCCGGGGTCTTGAAGGGACACCAGCCAACAGTGGTAACAGGACAAAACCCTGTTGGTAGCAGTTTTCTAACTCCCACCTTCATGGGTTGTCCTCTCCCTTATTTGAGATCCAAACCCAGTTCCAGCTAAATCCTCTCTCATGACTAAACTTCCTGACTGCCACTGAAACCACAACTTCCAGTGTGAATCTACCCCGATGATTATGAAGCTCCAGGGGAAAAGAAATCAACAAAAGAATGGCTTCTGAACTATCCAGTCCAGTTTGGGAATATTCCACATTTCTTACTGGCAAGGACTGGAAATTTCTGTCTGGGAGTTCATGACACTTGAACCACTAGAGCCACAGGGTGAGGAACTACTAGTGTGTGTGTTCTCTCTCTCTGATTATGGTCTAGCAAATTCTCATACCTTCCCTAGGGATGGAAAAAAATAGAAGAAACAAAGGACTTAGGTTTCAGATGTCTTTCCTTTCCAGCTCCTGCTGCGTTTATGGCTGGCATGTGGGCAGAGAGCAGGTTTCTATGGAGATAATGATAAGCAAAGATTTAAGTGCTCAGAGTAGGTAATGTCAACAAGTTTGATCATGGAAAAACTGCGGTACTGATAATCTGATGTTGACAACACCTCTAGACAAGAGAGTCCAAGACTGAAGAAGGACCTGTCAGGTGGGATAACACAGGGCTCACCCTCCATCCTCCTCCCTCCCACCCGTGCCCCGTGCACCTCAGATACTCACGTGGCCTCTTCAAACACTCGCACTCTCTCGCAGCCTTCTGGGGGCTCACGTTTGAAGACATAGCTATGATTGGGCCGAGGGGAGGCAGCAAAGGTGAGGACTGGAGATGGGCTGCCATCTTCAAGGAAGGCTGGGTGGCCTGGAGAGGAGGCTGCAAACAGAGCAAGGTCGAGTCCAGTGGAGACAAAGGAAGGCCTCTGCTTTCCTTGGCTCAGACTTTGGGTGGAAGGGGGCACAGCCTCTCAGAAGAAGACAGTGGCGGTGGCTACACTAATCAGGCTGCTTTATTTCATAGTCTCCCTTAAAAATCCTTAGAGACACACATATAATGCAGCTTACAGATGTACATGGCATATGACAGTACAAATACAGTTGAACTGATTGGAAAAAGGTCTCATACCAATTCTACATTCCCAGATCTCAGACATAAAGGAATCCCACCTGGTGTCCCTCTCTGCCTTCTCCTGAGACTGTGCCACCCTGCCCTGCTCTGCCTGCCTGCCAGCACATGCTTTTCTTCGCTGCAGTCTGGAGAAACCACATCTCCTTCCAGGGAGTGATCCTGTATTGACTCTGAGGAGCAACCTTTGCACAACCCCACTCGGAGGATAGAATTCTTCTCACTTTCCACCCAGAGAATGTTCTTTGCCTAGGTTGCCAATATTGACTTTATCTGTATTTATCTAGAATTTATTCCTTCTTACTCTAGGCTCTATTTACCTATGTGCATTGTTAGATCATGCCCTTGACCAGCCTACCTGGGGTTGCTATAACAATCAAGTCAGATGATGCAGGCGCACTGCTTCCTAACGTATGGGTCATTGGTAGGAGGCAGGAACCCTAGCTCATCCTCTCTGTGAAGTGCTAGGGCACAGGAGAAAGTTGGGACTTGGAATCAGAGAGTTTGGGTATGAGACAGAACCAAACTGTGGGACCCCAGGCAAGAGACCATTTTCTCTTATTTTATATCATTTGCAGCCACCTTGAAGGCTTTACCTCCAAGCTCTACTCCCAGCCCGATTTTTTACTCTTTATTTGAAACAGGGTCTCACTAAGTTGCGGAGGGCCTCACTAAGTAGCTGAGGCTGGCCCCGAACCCGGATACTCCAGTCTCAGCCTCCCAAGTACTGGGATTACAAGCGTGCGCCACCACGCCCAGCTTCTAGTTGGTTCTTAAATAATGCTGGGCCTGAAGTGCTTAGCAGGAAAAGGGAGTGAAGCCCCTCCTTAGCCAAGTCAGTCCTGCTGCCATAGCTCCAAGGCTTACCTTTGTCATTGGGGACGGATGCCAGCTCCTCGACAGCACCCCGGTGCTCCTCACGGCTGGCCTGGCCGGAGGGCTGGGGGGATGCCAGGGGCATGGAGGGAGAACTGGCAAGGTTGCCTGGCTCCAAGAGGAGGAGGGGATGATCACAGCTGCCACTCTGGGGAGGAGCTGGGGCTCGATGCCCATCAGGAACCTCAAGGATCTGTCAGGAAAGGAGGGGCAGACTTTCAGTCATGGGCCTTTTCAGGCCCTTCCTCTCGGCCTCTATTCATTATCGCAAATGACAACAGAACACCAAGACATCCATTTCCCCATCTTCTGTGTATCTGGGAGGAATGCCCCTCCCCCCTGCCCATTTCTTCGCCCATAGCACCTTGCTCTTCTCCCTCCTGGCACTGGCAACCCAATGTATAATCACATATTCATTTGTGTGGTGTGCTCAATGTGTCACCCACTAGTGTATAAGCCTCATGAAGGCAGGGCCTTCTTTCTGTGTGCTGGGCTCTGGGAAGACAAGGGTGAGAGATATATGCATGACATGCAAAAGGGACAGGTACTGTAAGCTGTTGCAGGACAAGCACGCAGACGATTACCATATATTAAATACCTGCTGCCCCTTCCTTTTTAAACATTCAATAGTGCTTGTACCCACAGCTCACCAAATCGTATGCATGTATTTGGGTGTAAATGTAACCCTGCACATATCCAAATTAAAAATCAACTAGTAGGTAAATCATAAACTGAGTCGTGTGCCCATTACAATTAAATTAATACTGCCCAACTGGCATTCCCCAGTTGTACTGTGTCAGTACAAAAATGTGCCTGAGACTGCAGAAAAGGTAGCAGATAATTCTGCCTGGGAGTGGGGCAGGGAGAAGGCTGCACAGGGGTAAATGGCATGAAGGATGGATGTGTGTTGCCAGGTAGAGAGAGGGGGAGGGAAGTGGTGACATGCAGTGGGGTGGCATGCACTGAGGTCCAGGTGGATGAAGATGGCTCTTCCACCTAGCTGGGGACCCTCCACACACTTCTGCTGTCCCTGTGCTCAAGTCCACTTGAAACTAACGAGCTCCACCTGGCAGGCAGGTGTCTGTACACTACTGTTTACGCAGCTACAGCCTGAGAGGCCCCAGAGGCTCCAGACAGCGACACACCCACCAGCCCTCATGCAGGCCCAGAGTGCAGCGGCCACTCACCCTCAGCAGCTCCTCTTCACCCTGTTCCTTCACGAACACCTCCTCCAGCTCTTGGTTGAGCCCTTCCAGGCTCCTGTGCAGGCAGGGGCTAAGTCGCAGGACAGGAGACCCTGAGGGGAAGCTGGGAGGGGATGCCTGAGGAGGAGGAAATGAAGCCATCACACAAAGCCCCACCAGGTCCCATTCAGTATCAGCTGTGACCAGGGGTAACGGCTATTATCACTCAGCAGGACCGAGTGAATAAAGGACAATCTATAGATGTCAGGGACATCTATAGATTGCAATAGGCCCATTCAGAGGGGTTTTCTCCAGAAGAGTTTTGTCTACAGTATGCTTTTAGAGTCATTGCCTCAACTGTACAAGGATGGGGAGGGAGGAGAGAGACATTCAGAGCAGCAAGAAGCCCTTCCAATGTCACTCAGACAAGTCTAAGTGCGGGCTCAAACTGCCCCTAGGCACCTGGCCGTGAAGCATGCAGTGTGGTAGGGCTCAGTGGCTGCAAGACCTAAGAAAATTCCACCCAGCAAGGGACAGAGGAGGACACAGGGGAGCAGCTCAAGGAAGGAAGCATACCCTCAGTGCTCCCCGCACGGCGTGGTCCCCTTGCAGCGGGGAGCCCCGCTCTTTCTCCTTCCCACTGCGGCTCAGCTTGGTCCTCTGCAACTGTTGCTTCAACTTGGTAATCTAGCAGTGGAGAGAGGGAGAGAAGAGGAGGGTAAAGCAAACCCAAGTACACTGGGTCACCCCTCCCAGGTATGGCTCCTGCCACAGGTCTGTGAAGACACACAAAAAGGACATGGAAGCTAACCTTCCATCTCAGAATGGGTCAGTGGTGGTTAAAACCTGTAAATATGTCTTTCACACAAGCTGGATACCCCACTAACTGGATATCTGATAGTTTGAATTATTATGTATTGTATAGATGGAATAGTCTCTAGCAAATTGAGAATATGTGAGACAGGAGGATCGAAGGTTTTGAAACCAGCCTCAGGAACTTAGTGAAGCCCTCACAACTTAGTGAGACCCTGTTTCAAAATAAAAGAATGAAGCCGGACGTGGTGGCGCACGCTTGTAATCCCAGCATTCGGGAGGCTGAGACCGGAGGATCCAGGTTCGCGGCCAGCCTCAGCTACCTAGTGAGGCCCTCCGCAACTTAGGGAGACTCGGTTTCAAAATAAAGAATAAAAAATAGGGCTGGGGGTATAGCTCGTAGGTAGAATGCCCCTGAGTTCAACCCCCAGTACCGCAAAAAAAATAAAAATAAAAATAAAAGAATGAAAAAGGGATGGGGGTATAACTCAAAGGTAGAATGCTTCTGGGTTCCATCCCCAGTACCACCAAAAAAAAAAAAAAAAAAAATGAGCATATGTCACACCAGTACCATTTTGTCTTTGACAGATTGCAAAGGCACAGGGGCACTACTTCACTGATAGCAATAGAAAGTGTTATTTCTGAATGCTGATGACCATCCATACCTCAAAGTACATTCTCAACTATCCCAAAGGTCCAGAGACCAGGAAGGATGGAAATATTTTCCTTTTTTTTTTTTTTGTGGTACTAGGGATTGAACTGAGGGGCATTCTAACTCTGAGCCACACACTCCTCAGTCCTATTTTTATTTTTTATTTATCTACTTATTTTTTGTGGTACTAAGGATTGAACCCAGGGGCATTCTACCTCCAAGCTATATCTCCCCTAGCCTTATTTTTTATTCTTTATTTTGAAACAGGGCCTCACTAAGTACTTGAGGCTGGCTGCGAACCTGTGATCCTCCTGTCTCAGCCTCTCAAGTACTATGATTACAGGCATGCACCACCATGCCCGGCTTCCCTAATTTTATTTTCATTTAGTTTTAGTGCTGCGGTTGAACCCAGGGATGTTCTACCTCTGAGCTACACCCCTACTCCTATTTTATTTTATTTTGAAACAGGGTCTCGCTAAGTTGCAGAGAATCTCACTAAGTTGCTGAAGCTAACCATGAACCTGCGATCCTCCTGTCTCAGCCTTCCAAGTACTGGGATTTTTAGCATATGCCACCATGCCAGGCTTCCCACATTTTAAAGCAGACTACAAGTCAGGTGCAGTGGCACACACCTGTAATCCCAGTACTTGGGAGGCTAAGATAGAAGGATCAGAGGTTTGAAGCCAACCTCAGCAACTTAGTGAGACCCTTAGTAACTTAGTGAGACTCTATTTCAAAATAAAGAATAAAATAGGGCTGGAGGTGTAGCTTGGAGGTAGAATGCCCTTGGGTTCAATCCCCTGTAAAACACACACACACACACACACACACACACACACACACACACGCCATATTCCACAGAGATAGGCTCTCTATAGAAGGACTACTGTATTTCTTCTTGACTCCCATGCCCTATAACAATTAGAGAATCACCAACAATTTTGAATATTATCCCTGGAATTCAGAGAGTAGATTAGCTGGGTGCAGTAGTGCATGCCTGTAATCTCAGTACTTGGAAGGCTGAGGTAGCAGGATCACAGGTTCAAGGCCAGCCTTAGAACTTAGGGAGACCCTCAGCAAGTTGGTGAGACTCTGTTTCAAAATAAAAAATAAAAAAGGCTGGGTATAGCTCAGAAGAAGAATGCTCCTAGGTTCGATCCCCAGTACCAAACACAAACACAAACAAAAAAAACCTTATGACTATAGCCAAGAAGAAAGTACTTTATTTTATTTTATTTTTTTGTAGTACTGGGGATTGAACTCAGGGGCATTCTACCTCCGAGCTATACCCCCAGCCCTATTTTTTATTCTTTATTTTGAAACAGGGTCTCGCTAAGTTGCAGAGTGCCTCACTAGGTAGCTGAGGCTGGCCGCGAACCCGGATCCTCCGGTCTCAGCCTCCCAAATGCTGGGATTACAAGTGTGCGCCACCACGCCCGGCTAAGAAAGTGCTTTTAGATTTGCCACTGTGGGTCATTCACAGCATGACTCCCTGTCCCAAGTGTGAATAACTTGCTTACTCTGAATGTTGAAGACTTTTAAGTGTTTTTAAATTTCTTCTTAGGCCTAAACTTGCAGTGCATTCACTTCATATTTTCTCCCTGTTTTCAGCAACAAGGAGGGAGCAGCAACTTCCTTTTGTGAGGGCGTCCGGGGTGAGTCCTGCAAGTTGATCCTCTTAGGAGCTGCCACGCGACATGTCAGAGGAGCTGGTTCCGGAGCCCTGGGATTCCAGCCTCTGGCTTTCTCCTCTCAACCTCAATGCCTTGAGCCTTTCTGAGGCAGAGGCAGGGCCAGGACAGTGTTTAGGAATACTTAATTATTTTTCTCTTCTTTTAAAACAAGGCTGGGTGAATAATTAAGTAGTAAATAAGGCTGGGGGCCCCTAATTCCCAGGAACTTGTTCCATGTCTTACTTTAGTCTCTGATCTGCTTATCTGGATCCAACCTCAAAGGAAAATGAGAACAACGTGGTTCTACCAGCAGTCAGTGGTGTGGACCTTCCCAAGCCGGAGGGTCCGGGCTCTTAAGACCAGGCCCCTAGAAGGCTGGGAGTCAGTGCTGAAGGCCATTTCAGGAGGTGAAGGTGAGCCTGGCGAGTGAAGTATGGTTGCCCTTTGGAGCAGAGGCAGTGTCTAAGAGGGCACTTACCTCCTTTCTGTGGTCTGTGCTGCCCCAGGACGCTGAACGCTTGTGTATGCAGGAGCTGGCCCGCTCACCTTCTGGCTCTTGCCAGGACAGGGGCGTCTGCAGGGAGAAACACAATGAGACAGAGCAGCTTCTCCGGAAGCAGACAGTTTCCTGGACATGGGAGATGGCCTTTGAAGCCTTCTTGTATCTGCTCATTAACCACCTGAGCATGCCCTGCCTGGTGTGTTCTTCCAGCAGGAGAACCATCAGCACTGCCTCCTTCCTGGTTTACATCCTCCAGAAAACCATCCTGATGACCCAGTTGGGCCGACCTCCTCTTTACTCATTATGGTTCTTATACAGGTATGATACCTGTTACTCCAGGTGCTCCCCATGGTGAGGACGAGTGGTGTCCCTCCTCTCCTAACCAGCTCCAAAAGAGCAGAGGATTGGGGATGCTCTGCATTCTTTATTCTCTCACCCTCAATGTGTCTAGCATGGGCCTAGGTGCCTGGGAACCTGATGAAAACAGGTGGATAGCCAGGGCCCAGGGGGAGCCAGTATTGATAAAACAGGAAAAGGGTGAACATAGGTCCACACGACCCCAAGCAAGAGGTTCCTGAATAGCACAGGGCCTCCAACTTGTCCCTAATCTTTTCCTGCCCAAAGAATGAGTACTGCAGCCCAAAGTCATCCTGACTGAGCAGGGAGGACACACTTTTCAAAGGAGGCAACCCGAATTCTGAGCCCCACCCTGATTTCTGACCCTCTTGGCCTTATCACTCCTTGTCCTGGGCCTGCCCTGACCCTCAAACATTCTCCCTCCCCCACTGCACCGTGACAGTAGACCAAGATGGAGTCCTCTGTATGTGTGTGTATAGAACCTCTTTCTGAGCCCTCACCATGGAGGAAGCTGCTGGCTTTGAGCATGAAGCTGAAGAGGCCCAATCCCTCCCCATTGCCAATATCCTACTTCCATTCCAAGGGAGGGGCCTGAGGGGAGTGCTCCAGTGGGACCAGTTCCTCTCTAACTTCTGTGCAACACACTGCCAAAAACACAAGGGCCTGGGAACTGTCTCCTCCAAGAGATCTGCTGACCTCCCCGGAGAGGTTGCTGCAAACAGAGGGGCGGGTGAGGGGAAAAACACTACTATTCACTACCCAACAGCTGCTAGGAGGAGCTCAGCAGGGCAGTGTGAGCCCATGAGACAGCTGCATGGAGAGGCGCTGCCAGAGACTGAGCCCCCTGGCTCTTCCTGCCCCCAGCTGCCCACTGAGGAAAACCTTTACTGAAATGTGCAACATGGCCAGGGTGAGATAATTAATCACCCTACCTACCTTCTCTTGCTGCTAATATCATAAGGGAGCCAGAGATGTATTACCCACCATTCCCCCTTTAGAACAAGGGCAGATGGCACTTCCTGTGGGACACGGTGTGGGTGCATGCCCCAAGGCCCTCCGGATGGCTCTTGACAGTCCCTGGAAACCAAGCAACTTGTCTTATTCCAAATGCTCATGTCTCTCTGAACCAGTGTGTCAGCTCCTAAGAAAAGGCTGCTGTGGTGCTGCAAGGGAGGGGGAAGCCCGTCTCTCGCAGCCACCTGAACTCCACAGACACACAGGCCTCTCCTTCCAGGGTGCCAGGTCCACAGATCACTAGCTCTGCTAGTCAAATCTGAGCCCCACACGCCTGTCATCCCTGGGAAGGTGGCAGAGGCAATAGAGAGAGATGGCAACAGTGAAGGCGATGATTGATACCCGTTTTCCCTCCTTGGGGAAGATACTGCGCTCACAGAAGGCTGGCGAGGGAGAAAAAACAGTCATTCTCAGGCTGCATGGCTACAAACTGACATCTCTTCAAACTCTTCAACTAGCTTCTTTCTTCTGGGGTAGGTGAGGGGGTGGAAGGAGACATGTTGACTACACAGGAGCTTAGAAAGGATGGGAAAATCCTGACAGCTGGGAGCATCTCCTTCCAATCCACTTTACCCTTCCTTGCTCTGCTCAGAAACATCTTCCACCAGCTACTACCTACTCTGTGTAGATGGACCACTAAGGCCTTCGCTTTGCCCAACACCACCCCCAGGCACGGGTACTAACCATCTCACTCTTAATCTCAGGGGCTCTCTGCTTGCGCAGGCAAGCCCATCTCCATCTCCATCTCCTTCATCCTTCATGCCCTGGCTTCTAAGCCTGCTTTCCCTTCTAAAATGGTCCAGACTGTCCTATCTGGTCTGCCTCGTGGTAGGTGCTCCCTGCTCAGTGTCCCTTGTGCAGATGGGCTCAGGGTGCATGTCATCCATGCACTCAATAAACAGTGACTGAATGCACACTGTGTACCAGGTACTGTTCCAGGTGCTGGAGACACAACAGTAAACAAACAAACAAAATCCTTGGCCCTTGAGTTTATGTTCTAATGGGGGCACTGTTTAAACAATGATATGTGCTCACGAGAAAGATATACCAAACAAAAAGGATAGGAATGCTGAGCAGAGGGAAGACATTTTGAAATGCCAGGAAGTCCTCATTGAACAGGTAGCATCTGCATAAAAACAGGAAGGTGGTGAGAGTGTCAATGTCTGAGGTAGGAGTGATAGAGACAGAGAGAAGAGCACACGGAAAGCCCAGTGTTTGAAAATCATAGGTGGTCAGGGTGGTGGAGGAAGAGTGGGGCAGGGGTGGAGCAGCAGGAGAGGAGTCAGCACCACAGGCTGAAGAAAATTCATGGTATCAATGGGTGACCTTCATTTTCTATTTTATGCTTGTCAAGATTTTGCAAGTAGTCTCTAATGCTTCCTAGTCCTTACTAGCAATAGTATCGGTCCTTCTAATTATAAAGTGATATATGTCCACTGTAAAACATCTAAAAATTATAAAGCAAAAGTAAGTATAACTGGTGTATTGTGGAGTGTGAACTCAATGGGGTAAGAAATGGTTTTATTTTTTCCAATCACTTCAACCACATTCTGTTGACTGCCCCAGAATAAAGGAATGGGGGGAAAAGGAAAGAAAAAGAAAAGAAAAATGGCCCCTCACAAAGATATCAGAACTCCATAAATGTTATTTTATATGGCAAAGATTTGTAAATGAGATTAAAGATCTTGAGATGGAAAGATTATTGTGAAATTATCTGTGTAGGCCTTCACAATGTCCTTATAAGAGAGAGGACCAGAGATAGATTGTACCCACATAGAGGAGAAGGTGATGTGACCACAGAGGCAGAGATTGGAGTGGTGTGGCTACAAGCCAAGGGATGCTACCACAGGAAGTAGGATGAGGCAAGGATCAGACCCTCCCCAAGAGCCTCCTGAGAGCATGTGGCCCAGCTAACACCTTGACCTCAGCCCACTGACACTGACTTTGGACTCTGGCCTCCAGGAGTGTGACAAAGCAAGTTTCTGGGGTTTTGTTTGCTTGCTTGTTTTTGTTTTTTGTGGTACTGAGGATTGAACCCAGGGGAATTCTATCTCCAAGCTATACCTCTAGCCCTTTTTAATTTTAATTAATTAAAATAAAATTAATAAATTAATTATTAATTTTGGTACTGGGAATTGAACTCATAATGCATACGAGATATTTTTTTTTTTTTTTTGGTGGTGGTGCTGGGAATTGAACCCAGAGGCATTCTACCTCCAAGCTACACCCCCAGCCCTATTTTATTTTTATTTTGAAACAGGGTCTTGCTAGGTTGCTGAGAGTCTCACTACTTGCTGAGGCTGTCCTTGGAACTGTAATCCTCCTGTTTCAGCCTCCCAAGTACTGAGATTAAAAGTGTGTGCCACCATGCCTAACTATTCTTTCTTTCTATTCATTCATTCATTCTGCGGTACTGAGGATTGAACTCAGGGGCATTCTACCTCTGAGCTACATCCCCAGCCCTATTTTATTTTTTGTTTTGAAACAGAGTCTCACTAAGTTGCGGAGGGCCTCACTAAATTGCTGAGGCTGGCTGTGAACCTTCAATCCTCCTGTCTCAGCCTCCCAAGTACTGGGATTACACGCATGCGCCACTATGCCACTATGCCCAGCTCTATTCTTAACTTTGAAACAGGGTCACACCAGGTTGCTGAGAGTCTCACTATGTTACTGAGGCTGTCCTCAAACCTGCAATTCTCCTGTCTCAGCCTCTCAAGTACTGGGATTACATGCGTGCACCACCACACATTGGCTTGTTTGAAGCTCTTGACATAATGGCATTAAGTATTGTTAAGGCAGGCATGTACGTAGAGGTGAGCTTTAGCCCCTCCAACTGAACTGGGTGTATGAAGAATGCACAAAGCCCTAGATTCAATCTCCAGTACCACAGAAAAATTAAAAAAAGGTGCTTATTTCTGGTACCCCTAATTAGATAGGACCCTCTTCTTCTGGGTCTTTCCAGAGGTCTGGATCAACTTTTCCTTGGGGCACAGAAAAATCACAGCTAAGGAAGTCTCCTCTTTAAAAAAGCAGCCAGGACAGGGGTCAAGCCAGGCTGCCTAGCAGCACTGAGTGGTCATTCTAGATGACCCTCTGGAAGCAGAACAGAGCTTGAGCACAAAAGACCAAAAAGTCATGTTCATCAGTGGGCTCATGCACCGGAACACACTTACTTCATAGCCTGGCCTGGGGAGCAGTGGAGGAGAAGCAGGGCTGCTCGCTAATCGTGAGTGGCAGCAGCAAGCTGTGCAGCTGGTGCTCCGATTGCGCAAACTGGACATGGTCAGATCAAGGAAGACTTGCCTGGGATTCTGAGATCTCAGAGCAACATGTGGGAGGATACCCGGGCATGGGAGAGGAAGACTGCTTCCCAAAAAGCTGCCTAATACGGCAAGAAGGAGGGGCAGGATGGTGCTGAAATCCGTACACACAGGAATGCCTTTCTGGGCCTCTAACCCAACTAAATTTTTACCTGGACTCCATGACCAGGGGCAGGAAGAGTCCCGGTCCTGGCTGTCACCAGTGACCTTGGCAAATGAGTAAGCTCCACTCAGAGCTAGGCTGAGCCCTGGGAACATAACCCACTATACCTGTGTAGAAACGAAGGGCAGCACGGTGCTTGGCCTGGGAGAGATGGTGAGTAACCATGTGATAAGCAGAAATTCAGCAGGGAATCAGTCTCTTAGAGCTCTGGCCAAATAAAAAGTCAGAGAAAAGCTCTGAGGGTGGTCTGCTGGCCAGTGCTGGGAACTTTGGCTGCAGGTGGCCAAGGCCACTGTTTCTGTCCCTTCAGTGACTAGGCAACCCTCAGATTTTCCATCATGGCCCCATTTTCAAGTATCTGCTGCTGTTTTCAAACCACACACTGAACAACTGGTCCTGGTCACCAGTTTGGAAAACAGGCGCTGTGCCCAGGCCTTCACACCAAGAAAAACATTTTTTAAAGGCCTGTGATGGTCACAGTGAATTATGTGTCATCACTGAACACTGAGGCACTGGCTTGGGAAGAGAGGATGGCACGCAGGTAGGGAATAGACACAGAAGGGGACGTACCCCAAACCCATGTGTTCACCTCTGCTCCAGCCCTCAGGACACATGGTGGGGCTGGGCAAAGACTTGGGCTGTTTTTTTCCAAAGGGTAAGTCGGGGCTAATGAAAAAAAGTATATAATAGAGGCTTTCATACCTCACCTGGAGGATGCAGCGGAAACAGGGCTAGAGAGGAGTAGAATGGGGGTAGGGCCAAGTGGGGCAGGTACTCAGAGTCCCATCTGTGGGCAGGATTAGACCAGCAGGGGAACTTGGCTGAAACAGTCATCCCAGCTGTGGTGAGACCACTTCCTCCCTCTAGAAGAGTGCAAGAAGACTCAAATGCTTTGCACAGCAAGAGGGGAGAGAGGTGACCACAGCCACCGGCATGTACTGCCATCATTGGCCCTGACAGGGCCCAGCCACTGGGATTATAGGCATGCACCACCATGCCTGGACATTCATATTCATCTATTTTTAACAGATCAAAAGCTTTCAATGGGCTGGAGATAACATAGCTTAGTGGCACAGTGCTTACCTAGCATGCCTAAGGCCCTGGATTTCATCCCTAAGACCACAAAATAAATTAATTAATAAATAAAACTTTCAAGGACTTCAGGAGGTCCATTTCTTTCCCTTCCTTCTTCCCTTTCCCACACTCCTTGCATCTTCATCCTTCCTGGGTGAGCTCCCAGTGCTCAACAGGGAAGGAACATATTACTTAGAAGACGTTGGGGGTGCCTCAGGCCTTTGCAGTGTAACACCAGTGTTGAAGAAGGTAGCCTGTGCCAGGCCAAGGGCCTCAAGCAGGAATTTGAATGAAGCCCAAAACCTAGAAGCAGAAAATTCCCAGAAGACCGGGAATGAAAATGGGCAGAGTGCATATTTTGGTTTGGATGCCTATGCTGATCCGAATTCTCCCACCTCCTGCCTGCAGCCACAATATTGACAGGTTGCTAAGAGTTCCTCGAGGGCTGGAGCCCATCCCAGGGAAAGAGGAAAGCTGTATGGCTGGGCCTTGCCAGACCCATGGAGGCGCATCGCTGACCCCTGTCTTGCTGTGGCAAGAAGCCCAGACTTGTTATATAAAAGATCTGGCCTGCAGCTGGAGCCTGAGCAAAACACTCAGCGTAGGGCCCATGCCTCTCCATCAGCCTGGGAACCTCTAGCCAACCTCCTTGGGTTGACAAAGAGAAAGATGTCTGAGGAGTGGGATGGTGACTTCCTCGAAGGCTGGCAACAGGAAGTGACAGAGGGAGAGACAGGTCAGCTACACAGAAGTCTGCCACCTGACAAAGTGGGATGCCATCATGAGCCCACACATCCGAGGCAATGCCAAGCCCTGCTCCTCCAGGAAGCCCTCCTTGATGAGGTCCAGTGTTTGGCCTGATTACTCCCCTCAAAAGAGAAAGGGGTATGTGTTCCCAGGCCTGTGAGGAGAAGCACAACCTAGTCTACCTGCCCTTATCCAAGGATAAAGGAAAACAGTGCACAGACTCCCAGGAAGTAGCCGGCTCCTGCTACCTGGAATGTTCGCCCCTCACCTACTATTCCTAGATCTAAGGAGGACCCTTGATTTTCACGTCTAGTTGTTGTTTTAAATTCTTGTTGGTTCAAGGTGGGAGTATATCCTCCTTTAAAGTTTGCCAGCCATTTGGCCCTTCTCATCCCTTGGCTGTCTGTTCACTGGCCTTCATGGAACTGAAATCCAGACTCTGAGAGGTCAAATCTTGTCCTCATTTCCTTATTCTTCATTTCAAACAAAATGAAAGTTTGTGCCAAAAACAGGTCTTGGCATTCACATGCTCACTAATGACATTTGAAAAGAAATCTCATAAAAAATAAATAAAAGAAAGGAACTGATATGCTCAGAAGAGGATGTTGAGTGAGCTGCACAGGGCACTTTTCCTTGTCACCTGGCCGTCACACCGCCTGCCTAGGAGCAGGCACACTCCACCCAGCATGCAAAGGAAGAGCTGACTTGCACCACAGCACCCAGAACAGAGGGCTGACCCTGAGCCCAGTGTTATTTCCTGTGTTTCTTTCTGCCTATCTAGGAACAATTCGTTTGTTTTAAAGTTGAACAAGAATCAGCTTAAACTGCATCAAAAGGGAGGCTTGACTCCTATCAACTTAACTGCTAAGAATGCTGAAGGCCTGAGTCAGATTAAGAAATATCTTTTCATAATTTCACATATAAAGGTTATTTATTTATTTATTTATTGCCTCAGGCTAACAGTATCTTACACCAAAATTGACAAATAAACTTAACTGCCTTTGGAGATTCTTCCCAAGCTTAGAATTTTTTTTTTTTGGATGATACTGGAGATTGAACCCAGGAGTATTCTGCCATTGAGCTACATCCCCAGCCCTTTTTATTTTCTACATTCCTAGCCCTTTTTGAGATAGGGGTCTTGCTAAGTTGCTGAGGCTGGCCTCAAACTTATGATTCTCCTGCCTCAGACCCCCAAGTAGTGAAATTTAGGAACTTTTTTTTTTTCAGTACTAGGGATTGAACTCAGGGCTATACCCCTAGTCCTATTTTCTTTTCTTTTTTTTTTTTTTTTTCGGTACTGGGGATTGAACTCAGGGGCGTTCTACCTCCGAGCTATACCCCCAGCCCTATTTTTTTTATTCTTTTATTTTGAAACAGGGTCTCACTAAGTTGCGGAGTGCTTCACTAAGTAGCTGAGGCTGGCTGCAAACCCTGATCCTCCTGTCTCAGCCTCCCAAGTACAGGGATTACAAGCGTGTGCCACCTCGCCTGGCTAAAATTTTGGATTCTTAATGAGAAGACCATCCTAAATAAAAATATGAAGGAGAGAAACCTAGGATCCACAGGACTCAAGTGGGTATACTGGAACCCTTGACTGGGCTCCTGGCAAGGAATAACTCCCTCTCCATTATCTGAGAACTTTCCATTCCTATTGTTCCAATTGGATCTCTCCTGGCTCAACACACTTTTTGGCCACTTCCTCCAGCTGTTTGGGAATACAAACTCAATTGAATGTTGGTTTAGTTTAATTTTAGCAAGGTTAATTTCATTTTTTAAAGCCTAAATTCCAAAGTCAACTGTTGATTACCCACACATGAATACTGAAAACCCAGACTGATGTCTCTCTTCCACCAGTCAGATGGAATGCAAACTCATTTTCATGTAAATTTACAAAGAAAAACAAGCTGGTAAACAGAGGAAGATGAAAAGCTTACATGTACAACCAAAACCCTGGACAAATCATCTCAGTGATGAGAGTTGATAATTGGACCAAAGGCCTCCTCAGCCAGCCCTCCTGCCCCACCCTGATCCCCTCGGGAGAGATCTGTGTTACCTGGGTGGCCTTGTCATTGGTACAGCAGGTGAAGGCCCCATCAGCATCTCGTGGCCACTGGCCCAGAAGGTAGGAGCTGAGGATGGTGTCCAGGGAGAAGGTACGTCGGACCTGGGGTGGCTGAGGCCTACACACTGACTTTTCTGGGGCCACCGAACACGGGACACTGGCTGGAAGAGAGCACAGCCCGCACACCTTGTCATCAGCATGGAGGAAGAAGACGTGGCAACCAGTCTTCTCTCTTCTAGGAAGCCTTGCCTGATTGCTACGTCTTCACTTCCCTCCTTAAAAAATTGGAAGCAGCCTACAAAGCACACACAGTCTAATTAGAGCTTTCTTTATTTCTCTTTCTCACTCTCTCTTTTTTTTTTTTTTTTTTTTTTGTATACTGGAGATGTAACCCAGGGGCATTCTACCTCAGAGCTATACCCCCAGCCCTATTTTATTTTTTATTTGGAAACGGTCTCATTAAGTTGCTGAGGCTGGCCAAGAACCTGTAATCCTCCCATTTCAACCTCCCAGGTACTGGGATTACAAGCATATGCCACCACACCTGGCTAAACAAGAGCTTTCTTGACTTTACCTAGTCTTTATCATTGGAAACTACTAATACCATTTTACTTTGGACTTAGGAATTACTTTACACATATCCTCTATCTTTTTCCTGTTCCTAATGGACTATGAACTGTAAACTCTTAGGTCTCCACATGGAGTTTCCTGAGTAGCAGTGTTTCTCATCATTAAAGAGGGAACTCTAAGTAGACAAAAAATAAGTGTTCTCCCATCTTTTATCTCCTGACCTCCTTTCTCCCTCCCGCATCCATGGCAGGGCTCCTGTGCACTGCACAAATTTAACTCAATTAACTGAAGGGTTCTTTAGACTTCCTTCAAAACTAGTATGCTCCAGGGAACCTGGTGACTGAGACAAGGAGAACAATATAACTACTTCAAGCCTCTGGGACTGAGGAGTCCATTAGAGGAAAATATCCAAATCTTTTGGTTCTCTCCTCTGTCTCTGACCTCTAAATGGGACAAAAATAATGCAATTATAAATCCATTCATTTTATTCTACCTTGGTTAAAGATTTCTGGGAGAAGACAAAAGTTAAAACTGTTGATAAAATATAAGTGTTCTGGAATCATCTGGAAGTTTCAATGACCTGGATTGACCCTGTTTTCCATGGCCACGTTCAAAACACTCCACTATTCTAAGAGCCATAAAGGCTCTCTTCTTTAAACAGAACAAAATACTTTCACATCTGTAGTAATCCCTTGATAATTAATGTGTATATTAAGCACAGCAAAAAGAACTAAGAACTGTAGGTATAAATAGATTTGAAGAGCTTTATATTAAAAAAACACTAAAAGATTGGCATTCCCTCAAAAAGTTAAACATAGAATTCCCTTATGATCCAGCAGTTCTACCTGTAGGTACAGAACCCCCAGAAAACTGAAAGCAGAGACTTAGAAAGATTGTGCACCCACAATCAGGGCAGCATTAATCATAATAGCCCCAAACTGGAAGTAGCCCATGTTATAACACAGATTATGCTAAGTGAAAGAAGCAAGACACAAACGAGCAAATATATATGATTCCACTTATATAAGGTACCTACAATAAGCAAATTCACAGTGACAGAAAAGTGAACTGAGGTTACCAGGGGCTTAGGAGGTGGGGAAATGGGAGTTTATTTAATAGATACAGGGTTTCTGTTTGGGATGATAAAAAATAATTCTGAAGCCCACCATGGGGGCACACACTCTTAGTCCCAGCTATTCCTAGCTGCTCAGGATTTCTTGAGCCCAGGAATTCAAGACCAGCCTGGGCAATATAGTAAGACCCCCATCTCAAGAAAACAAAACAAACAGAAAAAAAAAAAAAAAAGAAAAGTTCTTGCAATCGATAGTAGTTATGTTTACACAATACTGTGAATATACTTAATGCCACTGAATTATGAACTTAAAATGTTAAAGATGAGCTGGGTGTGATAGGGCAAGCTTGTAATCCCAGTACTTAGGAGGCTGAGATAGGAGGATTTCAGGTTCACGGTCAGCCTCAGCTACTTTGTGAGGCC
>PVLC010032970.1:0-17832 GCA_004027655.1 Graphiurus murinus | reverse complement strand
GAGGATCCTCCATACTGTTTTCCAAAGTGGTTGCACTAGTTTGCAATTCCACCAACAATGTATTAGGGTTCCCACTTCTCCACATCCTCGCCAGCATTTGTTGTTGTTTGTGTTCTTGATAGTTGCCATTCTGATTGGAGTTAGGTGAAATCTCAAGGTAGTTTTGATTTGCATCTCTCTGATTGCTAATGATGTTGAGCATTTCCTCATACATTTATTGGCCATTTGTATTTCTTCTTTTGTGAAGTGTCTATTTGGATCCTTTTCCCATTTCTTGATTGTGTTATTTGTTTTCTTAGCTGTGAGTTTCTTGAGTTCTCTGTATATCCTAGATATGAGTCCTCTGTCAGATGAGTAGCTGGCAAAGATTTTCTCCCACTCTGTGGGTTCTCTGTTGAGGTTCTTGATAGTTTCCTTTGCTGCACAGAAGCTCTTTAGTTTAATGTAATACCCTACCAGACCTTTCCCATGGTACTCTTTACCAATACATTAATTATCAAACCAACATCATTTTTTTTAATGAATCTTAGTCTCAGTATCAAACATAGGATCTGGCACATAAGTGCTCATTGAACCAGTCTTTCTTCCTTTCTCCTTTCTTCCTTCCACTGGGGATTGACACAGGGAGTAGTCTGTCCTGAGCTACACCCTCAGTTCTTCTCATTTTTTATTTTGAAACAGGGCCTCATTAGGTTGCTGAGGCTAGCCTCAAACTATGATCCTCCTGTCTCGGCCTCCTAAGTACAGGGATTACAGGCATGTGCCACAACGTCTGGCTGTCATAAAACAATTTTTTGTTTTTGTGGTACTGGGAATTAAAACCAGGGGTATTCTACCTCTGAACTACAACCCCATCTCTATTTCATTTTTTGTTTTGAAACAAGCTCTTGCTAAGTTGCTGAGATTGGTCTTAAACTTGTGATCCTCCTGTCTCAGCCTCCTAAAATAATGGGAATACAGGCATGTGCCACCATGCTCAGCCATAAAACAATTCTTAATGAAGAATATTATTAAAATTCTATCCTTCCATCTACATACTTTATCTGACTATGCCTAGTGTAAAGATATATAAATACATAGCATGTCCTGATTTATACATGCAGTAGTCATGAGAATGTTCCCCTTTGATGGTAGATGCAGAAACTAACCTATGGCCCCAGCTACAGTACTCTAAAATCTAAACCACTCTGGTCCCAAGGGCCCCTACTCATAAGCTATTTCTTGCCAATGACTGAGCCTAGCAGGGACGAGGCAGATCTATCTCTGGGAGATAAGGTTTTCTGTGAAGATTTTTGGCTTGGGACTTTTCCAAAAGCCTTGTCAAATCTTCCCTAGAACTGCACTGCATCTAACTTCTTCCTTTTGCCTTCACTCAGGGTCAGAGAGGTATTGCAGTCTAACAGCTCTGTCTTTTCTGGCTTCCTCCTCATGTTCTCTCACATGCATTTACTCTACTAAATTTCTTGCAAGTCTAACCCCATCTCTGTCTGCTTCTGAGAAGAATTGAAAACACACAGCATGTTAGCCATTTTCATCTGAGTAAGATTAAAAGTATCTGAGGCTTAAATAATACCCTGACCTTAAAATAGAAACTTAGAAAACATTCCTATTTAATTAGGATACATGCCTCAGGTTAAAAAATAATGCTGTAGAAACCATGGTGCATTAAAAACCTTTCCTAAATTTTTATTTTCCAACATGCCAAAAACTATTTTCTCCTTTTGATTGAATTTAATTTCAACTGACAGTGTTGCTTCCGGCTCTATCAAGATGCCCTAATTTCTCCCTTGCTTTTGCTTTAGTACATCGCTATTCAATACTTCCTAATGTTAGCTGAACTAGATTCACTATTCCAGGCAGAATAATGGCATGGACTAGGAGTTTTTTTTTTTTTTTTTTAACTGGGTCTAATTTTCAAGAATTCTCCTAGGGGTGAATATGAGAGAAAGAAAGAGGGGGAGGGAGAAAGGGAGGAAAAGAGAGAAGGGGAAAGGAAGGGGGAGAGAGAGAGAGAGATACTGTTTTTGCTTAAGTTTCACATAACTGAATAAAGATTAAACCCAGAGTAGTGAATCTTTTTGGAGCTGTCACTGTTATTCATTCCACTTCTTTGCAAACATTTTAGAGAACTTTACTTTATAAAAAGAAAGTTAACTTTCTCTTGAGGATTTTATGACATCCACTGACTATAGTTTTCATTAAACTAGCTTTTCCTAAGTTAAATTATAAAGTACAATGGATACCCTATTACCCAAAACAATTAGGATGATAGTTGATTAATAAAAAAGTCAAGATTTTAAAAATAATTTCTACATATAATTACTTTATCCTATCTTAAAAATAAATATGTACTCATTCACATATCTTGCAACATAAGGCCAATCTTTTTTTTGAAAAATGTGGATTTGCTAACAGGAGTCTCATCTTTCTTGCAAAAACTATACATTTATACCCTGTTTCTAGTTAAAATTTCTCTAAAGAAAAAGTAAAACTTTTATGAAAGTTGTCATGCAATTTGAGCATAGATTCATTCTAAATTTTTATAATTTCCCCTCAAAAAACAAATTTTGTTTGTTTGCTTGTTGGTGCTGGGGACTGAACCCAGGACCTTATGCATGCTAGCCAAATGCTCTTACCACTGAGCTACATTCCTCAACCCTTCTCCTCTGCCGTTCACATTGTTTCATTTATACTACATTCAATAGTAATTTCTAAGCCAAGAGTGGTGGTGTAACCTTATAAACCCAGTAGTTTGGAGGCTAAGACAGGAGGATGGCAGGTTTGTGGCCAGCCTCAGCTACTTAGTGAGGCTCTCCACAACTCAGTGAGACCCTGTTTCAAAATAAAGAATAAAAATTAGGGCTGAGGGTATAGCTCGGAGGTAGAATGCCCCTGGGTTCCAGCCCCAGTTCCGCAAAAAAGAAAAAGAAAAAAGTAATTTCTAAAGTGCCTCTTCCATATAGTTTTTCCAAAGCATTCACCTTAGATTTCAGTAGAACAATAACTATTCTTTTTCATACTTTATGTATCATTGGCTTATATGATATTAATTAATTTGCATCATCAGAACAAATCCAAATGGCACAGGCAAGTTGGAACAATCCCAAGTGATTTTTAGAAGGACAAAGTAATGTGACAGGACAGAAATATGCGGGCATTCTGGAAGGGGGCATGTTCCCTCCAGGGCATCGGGGCAGTCTGTCAAGTGGGGTTTAGTTGGGGAGCTTCCACTACGGGCTGTTTGCTTCCTTTCAGGCACCCAATGCCTTCGGCTTTTAGTTTCCTGTTACAAGCCGGGTGTGGTGGCGCACGCTTGTAATCCCAGCATTTGGGAGGCTGAGACCAGAGGATCCGGGTTCGCGGCCAGCCTCAGCTACCTAGTGAGGTACTCCGCAACTTAGTGAGACTTGGTTTCAAAAATAAAGAATAAAAAATAGGGCTGGGGGTATAGCTCGGAGGTAGAAAGCCCCTGAGTTCAATCCCCAGTACCGGAAAAAAAAAAAAAAAAAGTTCCCTATTACAACCTCCTGCAAGCCTAGTGGTCCCAAGGAATTTCATCTCCTTTTCTTCTGTTGTTCCCACATCTAATTTATTATTATTATTATTAACCTCTCATGTATACAGGATTGACCATTTAATTAATAAAGTAATTAATAATAAAGCCTAGCGCTATCTTGGGTACATTAGCTGAAAGCTTTTTCAGAAGTGGTAGAGCTTAATAATAAATAAAGTAATTAATAATATTAAGATGTTAGTAACTCATTATTGAATGGTAACTTGGAATTTTGTTATACTACTTATTTAAGTTTCCTGTAAATCCTTTAGGACAAAGAAAAGCAAGCCTTCTCTGTAAAGGGCCAGATAGTAAATATTTTAGGCTCTGTAGGTCCCTATTACATATTGTTTTTTGCTATCTTATACAAATGCAGGCCACTTACCATTGCCATAGTTTGCTGACTCCTGCTACAATACAAAGTAGAATAGATAATATTGTGTTTCTTATAGGAATCTAGTACATACTTAGAGCAACTAACATATACTTTCAAAAGTTTACAATATGCCAGACACATTTAGGTATGCTAAGTGCTTTAGTGCATTATCTGATTCAACCCTCACTGTCATCCTAGGCTATAATTACTATTATTATTTCATTTACAAATAAAACAATTGCGACTTAGAGAGATTAAGTAACTTCCCAAAATTAGTAAGTGGTAAAATCAGAATATAAACCCAGAAAGACTGACTTTGTAATTACTAAGCTCTACCACTTCTGAAAAAGCTTTCAGCTAATGTACCTAAGATAGCGCTAGGCTAGAACATTGATCTTCTGGCAGTGTCGATTCACTAAATATTTGGAGAAACCTACATTTTAAAGGGGGATTTGACAACATCTGAACCCAATGAATTAATGTCTAATAGTATATTAGCCACTGATAAGAAATGCCAGATTTTGAGTGTCACAAAATTAGTAATCACTGCCCTTCTTTTTCAATAAGGAGAATCTTAATTATGGGATACATAAATACAACAAATAAACTATCTTAAAAACAGAGATTTAATTTCTCTTATTAAACATTAAAATGGGAGGTCAGCAATAGAGTGGATCAGGTAAGTGCTTAGGGGTAGACTAAAGGTGATAGGAGGAAATATAAGCAAAGAGAAATGCACTATGATGGCATTCAACTTGTAATGGAGAGGAATTGCGGTAAAAGCTATGTAACAGAGGTCCACAACAAGGGGTAACGTGTACAGTATTCCAGAATATAATAATCAGAAAACTAGTAACATAACTAACAAGTGGGCTTCAGGAAGACTAACGGACTCCTCTTTCATCATAACTCCCCACCCTCTAAATAAAAAGAGTTTTCATTTTTGCTTTGACAGAAGTGTTGGAAAAAAACAAGGACAAAGATGGGAGAAAGGGTGAAGAAGTTATATTTTGGAGATGGGAAGGCCTATGTAGAGGGAAAAAAGTGTGCTAAAATGTGATTTTCTGTGGAGGCTTACTGCTTATCCTATCTCTCCTTGGATTAGGGTGAAATGCAAGGTCAAATCCTATTTCTCTGCTTGCTCCATGTAAGTGGAGCATTGAAGCTGTTGCTACTATCTACATAGAAGCTTGCGTCAAAGTCCTGTTACCTGTGATGATGATGACAGCAAACACATAGTACTATGTGCCAGGTACTGTCAAAGGGTTTTAAGTGTAATAAGCAATTTAATCATCACAATCACCCTATAAAGTGAGTGCTTTTATAATCCCAATCTTTGATGAGGATTCTGAAGCACAGAACAAAAGGCTAAATGGCTTGCCCAAATTCACACAGCTAATGACAGTGAAGCTGGAATTGAAACCCAGGCAGGAGCCAGGTATGGTAGCACACCCTTGTAATCCCAATACTTGGGAGGCTGAGACAGGAGGATTGCAGGTTTGAGGATAGCCTTAGCAAATAGTGTGACTCTCATTAACCTAACAAGACCCTGTTTCAAAATAAAAATTAAAAAATAGGGCTGGGGGTGTAGCTCAGAGGTAGAATGACCCTGGGTTCAATTCCCAGTACCACAAAAAATGAAAAATAAACCCCAGGCAGACTAGCTCTGCAGTCCACACACTCATCTACTTATAACCACTGGTTCCACAGTCCACACACTCTTAAGTACTCTATTTGGCTTAGGTGTGCCATCACAAACAAGTGATTGGCATCAGACTGTCTTCCCATATAAAGTGCTCCCAGCATTATAGTCAAGATCAAGGTAAACAGTCAATTGGTGAGACACTCTTGGAAGAAATGGGTTGTCAGGAATGTGTCTGAGGAAGCAACTTGAGCATGAGAGAAAATGAACTCCAAAGAATACATTTCTGTGTTACCATTTGAACACATTATCCTAGCAAACTAAACTGTTTCTTTTTTTGTTTTTTGGAGGGGGGGTACTGGAGATTAAACCCAGGGGCATTCTATACCTCCAAGCTACACACCCCCAGTCCTATATTTTATTCTTTATTTTTGAAATGAAGTCTCATTATGTTGCAGAGAGCCTCACTAAGTAGCTGAGGCTGGTTTTGAAACCAGATTCTCCTGGCTCAGCCTCCCAAGTACTGGGATTATAAGCGTGCACCACCACTCCTGGCTAACTAAACTGTTTTAAATGTTGAGACCCAAACTGAATAGAATTCAAGTCATAAATCCTAGTCCTCTGTAAGTAGGATCTTTCATCATATGAATACATACAAATGAAAAAAAATTAAAGCAGCCATCTTATAAATGAATTTTTAGCCACTCTACAAGCTGATAATGATCATTCAGAACAAGAATTTGTGTGTGGGGGGGCGCTACTGGGGATTATACCCATAGGCATTCTATCTCTGAGCTACACCCCCAGCCCTATTTTTATTCTTTTTTTTTTTTTTCTTTTTTTTCAGTACTGGGGATTGAACTCAGGGGCATTCTACCTCCAAGCTACACCCCCAGCCCTATTTTTTTATTCTTTATTTTGAAACCGAGTTTCACTAAGTTGCGGAGTGCCTCACTAGGTAGCTGAGGCTGGCCGCGAACCTGGATCCTCCGGTCTCAGCCTCCTGAATGCTGGGATTACAAGCGTGCGCCACCATGCCCGGCTTTTATTCTTTATTTTGAAACAGGGTTTCACTAAATTGCTGAGGACCTCACAAGGTTGCTGAGGCTGCCTGCGAACCTGCCGTCCTGTCTCAGCTGAAGTACCGTGATTACAAGCATGCATCACCACATCCGGGTAAGAAGTAATTTTTAAAAGTTCTGATGTTAGCCAGGTATGGTGGTGGCACATGCCTATAATTCAAGATAGGAGGACTGCAGGTTCAAGGCCAGCCTCAGCAACTTACAGAGTTCCTCAATAACTTAGTGAAACCTTGTTTCCAAATAAAAAGGGGTAGGAGTATAGCGCAAAGGTAGAATGCCTCTGGTTTCAATCCTTACCACAAAAAGAAAAACGAAAGCTCTGATTTTGAGCTTAAGATGAATATGTATCTTCTGAACCACTGACCTAATATTCCTTGAACTGCATAATAAAATTACCATGCACTAAACAGAGAGTTGCTCAAGTCTGAACTAGGAAGATAACCTTGTAACTTAGAATTTGTTACTATAAATTACATAAGGGCAACAAAATAAGAAAAGTTAAGTCAGATCTTGAAACTAACCTCGGAAATTGCCCTTCTAATTAATATGAATTTATTTTTTTTACTGCTAGGTGAACAAGAGAAATGTGAGCAAGTGCTGCCCTAGAATACAAACCTAATTTTCTAGATCCAGTTCCTAAAACACAGTTCTGTTAGTCTACTCTCAGGCAGCACACATGGAGAAGCCAAATACAGACAGTGAGGAAAAATTGCAAATAGTCACAGGGTCCTGCCTTCCCTGTATGACAGCAATAGCTTTAGGGCTCTGTAATCATAACTTTGGTGGGATGCCCACATGGTCTCAAGAAAAACCTGGATACAAAATTAAATTAAATCTTAAAATAAAACTGTGTTGGAAAAAAAAAGAAAGACACACACAACAATTTAAGAGATGTATACTCATGACACTGAAAAATACTGATCAACCTATATTAAATTCTATTTTACTATAAATAATGCCGATTTCATAAGAATTAGGAAAATATGTATATATACGCATGTTTTGTAAATATATTTACAAAACACATGTTCTCAGAGAGGAAACTTCAAATTGTGATTAGCAAATACTATGTCTCAAACTGGAAATCCTAGAGTTTGGAAATGTATGCATCAATTAACCAGCAAAACCAGTGTGGCATTTGAGCTTGGTAGAACGTACTGCTAATTTCATTAAGAAGTATGGACCCTGGAACCTAGAAAACTGCTTCTGCCATTGCAAATAGCCTGGTTCCTCCTCTTCAGGAGCACCAAAATAATTTTTTTTTTTTTTTTTTTTTTTTTTTTTTTTTTTTGCGGTCCTGGGGATTGAACTCAGGGGCATTCTACCTCCGAGCTATACCCCCAGCCCTATTTTTTTATTCTTTATTTTGAAACCGAGTCTCACTAAGTTGCAGAGTGCCTCACTAGGTAGCTGAGGCTGGCCGCGAGCCCAGATCCTCCGGTCTCAGCCTCCCGAATGCTGGGATTACAAGCGTGCGCCACCACGCCCGGCTCCAAAATAATTTCTTATCAACATTCATATCTGAAACATGAACAGATGGAAGAAGAACTGTCTGGGTTCCTTGGCTTTCTGGTTCTGATTCTAGTTCAGTGAAGCCCAGCTGTACTTCTTTCCCTTGAGTTCCAACAGATAATCTAGATTTCTTATTCAAATTTCTTTTAGGCAGATTTTAGCAACTTAGAATCAAAAGAGCCAGAGCAAAACAGGCAGCAGGCTTTAATTTGAAAAGCCTGGAATATCTAAGCAACCCAGCTCTAAAGCTGAACAATGGTTTTTAAAAAGTTCACTGAAAGATTAAGCCTCCTAATCAATGCAATTCATGAGTATCCTCTATTTTGAATCACAAAATTTGTGCCAAAATGTATTCAGAGAAAATACATGCCATTCATGTAGAAATAATAATTCTCAATACTATAATGCCTATAAAATTGAAAACTGCATTTAACTACATTTTCTGTGACAGTGGCCTTCAAACCTATTTTAGGCAACAGAACATTTTCTTCTAATGAAATCTTAGGTTCATGCCCAATGCAAAGAATTATGAGAGGAGAGCTACTCTGGCTGAAACATGTGCATGTGTGTGTCTGGCTGGACCTGAGAGTGCACCTGTGAGCTGCAGGCAGGAGTTCTGATAGCCAACCTCTCCCCAGAGACCCCTGAGGAGTCATCACAGCACCCCTGTGGCCCACAGGAAGCAGAGCTCAAAAACCACTGTGTTAGAAAAAGACAGCCATTCTTCTACATTCTAACATCACAACTAAGACACCAATCACATGTCTATTTACCTGTGAGCTTTAAAACTTTTTCCATCAACATAAATATCAATATCTGGACAACAATGTTTCACATAAAGCTTCAATAAATCTTCTCCTAATTCAGATGCAGGTTCCAAGTCATAATTATCTTTAAAAGAGAAAAATAAGCTAAAAGATCATTTATTTAATATTATAAACATTCTAAAATTTTGTTTTCTATGTCAGCAAGATAAATAGCTGGAATATTTTAGTAAATTTAAAATAAAACAGATTTTAAATTATTTATACTTTCTACTCTAAAATATGTATTTCCACTTATACTTAAATATAGATATGCTTTTAAATATAGAAACACATTTAAACATAAGTAATATCACAAAATTATGGACCCAAAACTAATTTATTTCATGAATATCTGAATTAGAAAGTTATCAATTTTCCCAATTTGATATTCTTTTCCACTGCTTAATGTCTTCCTATTCCATAAAGTTTAGATACTGAATGGGAGGTGGAGCCAAGTGGGAAGTCTTTAAAGCATGGGGAGCATGTCCTTAAAGGGGATTATTGTGGGATCCTGGCCCCTTCCTCTATCTCTTTTGCTTCCTGGCCACAAGGTGAGCAGTGTTCTGCCAGATACTTCCCACCATAGCCATAAGAGGCCCAAAGTACCTGGTCTACATGATCTTAGACTAGGACCTCCAAAACTGTGAGCCAAAATAAACCATTTCTCTTTATAAGTTATCTCAGATATTTCATCATAGTAATGGAAAGCTAATACACCCTGCTTTATGAATATATGGCTAGACTGATGTGTAAAGTGACAGAAGTTCAACTAAAATCAATGGCAATGTTGTTAGAGTACTTACCATGAGGTTAATACTATACACAGAATGTAAGAGATATACAAAAATACGTTGTTTTAAAACCTCTCTCCTTCAAAAGATTCACCATTTGGGTAGTATGAAATGAAATATAAGACAAGTAACATAAAAAAGAGGAAATACTGCATTGTATATCATAGTTTGTAGATATGCTATAGATGATTGTATATTATAGTGTGTGTGGAAACTACACTCTACTAACTTAAATTTGACCTGACATTGTCTCTATCCTTTGAGTTCATACATAATGAACTACAAGTAAAGTAAGTAAACAAACCAAAATCTTAGGAATATATTTTTCAGTAATGGATAGCCAGATCTCAACAATAGTGAAATTTCATCCAGTCACAGGTAGCCAACGGGTCAAACCATGCCCAAGTAAGACAAAGGCCTAACTGTAAGCCATTGCTATACTTTACTTCCATCTTCCATCTATAAATACTTCCTGTCCAGGTGATAGAGTAAAGTCTTCTGAACCTCTTCTGGTTCTGAGTGCTGCCTGGTTCATGAATTCTTCCTTGTTCAAATAAACCCAGTTAAATTTATTTTGCCTAAAATTTTTCTTTTAACAACTGGATGTCATACTTTGCCAGTCCAGATACTTTAATTTAGTTAGTACATCTGGTGAAGAATCAGTTGCTCATGACAGATTCCCACTGAACAAATTTACAAGCTTGGAATATAAACTACAATGCCAATATTGGCTCTACCACCAAAAGATCCAGAATCCAATCACTACTCAACATCTCCAATATTATACCTTAGTCCAAGTTTCTCATTCTTGATTGCCATAATCTACTTTCTTTTTTTCTTTTTGTAGTGCTAGGAATTGAACCCAGGGGCATTCTACCTCCAAGCTACACTTCCAGCCCTTTTTATTTATTTGGAAACAGGGTCTCGCTAAGTTGCCGAGGCTGGCTTCAAACCTGTGATGCTTCTTTCACAGCCTCCCAAGTACTGGGATTACAGGTGTGTACCACATTTGGCCCCACAATCTATTTTCAACAGAGCAGCCAGAGGCATCTTTTCAAAATGCAATTCTGATCATAGTCCATCTGAACTCAAAACAGCCCCACAGCTCCCTCCATTTCTTTTAGAGTAAAAACCAACATCTTTAGCAATTCTTATAAGGGCCTACAACATCTGGCTCCTTGTTACTGTAACAAGGACTTAGCAACTGCTTTGGCTAAAATGCCCCCACTATAAATCAATCTCTCTCTTTCTCCCTCCTTAGAGAGAGAGGAGGAGGAGAGACAGACACAAAAAGCTATAACCCTTTTGATACCTACTTCTACAAGCTAAAGGTCTTTTTTAAGGTAAATTATCATCATATGTATTGTAGTGTTTACATACTTCTTGTTTTAGTCAGCATTCCCAAAGTACCTGATGACCACAGGAAGGAAGATTTATTTGCTCATGTTTCTGGAGATTTCAGAGGTCATAGTCCATTTATGGACTGGTTTCCAAGCAGGAATCAGGGCTACAAGGTTCTCAGAGCATCGTGGTGGGGAGCAGAGAGAGAGGGTAAGTCCACTCATGGTGGCAGAGGTGAAAGGAACAGGAAGAAGATGCAGTACCTGGCTTCCAAAAACAATGTCCCCAGACACACACCCTGGGACTCTTCTCTAGCAACCAATTTCTTAGCCAATTAATGTGTAAAACTGAGCTACCATTTTTATTAGGTTACTAACTTTTTTCTTTGTGTGAGGTGGGGTACTGGGGATTAAACCCAGGGGCATTCTACCTCCAAGTAACACCCTCAACCCCTTTTATATTTTTATTTTGAAACAGGGTCTTGCTAAGCTGCTGAGGATCTTGCTAAATTAATGAGGCTGGCCTCAAATCTGCAATCCTCCAGTCTTAGACTCCCAAGCACTAGGCATGTGCCACAGTACTCAGATGGTCACTATCTTTGTAAAACATGTCACAATAAAGTTTTTATGTAGCAGGAATTTTTGTGTAGCATAACCTTGTGTGTGTGGTACTGGGGATTGAACCCAAGGGCATTCTATCTCTGAGCTACATCCCCAGTCCTATTTTACTTTTATTTTGAAACAGAGTATCACTAGGTTGATGAGTCTCACCACTTGCTGAGGCTGTCCTCAAACCTGTGATCTTCCTGTCTCAGCCTCCCAAGTACTGGGATTATAGGTGTGCACCACCACGCCCAGCTAGTCTTTTTTGTATAATACATATATTGTGATTATAAGAGAACTGACACTATAGTTTGCTAAAATCTTATTGGTATAGAATAGAGTAAGAACAATGACATGTAGAGGCTTAAGAATTGTAAAGTACATCTATTAATAATATATTTCTAATTACTTGGGACACTGGGAGTTGAGCACAATAGTATATTCCTTGGGAATTTCCCATATTAAAAAGAGAAAATCAGAGGGTTTTGTTTTTTTGTTTTGTTTTGTTTTGTTTTTGCAGTACTGGGGATTGAACTGAGGGGCATTCTACCTCCGAGCTATCCCTCAGCCCTATTTTTTATTCTTTATTTTGAAACTGAGTCTCACTAAGTTGCGGAGTGCCTCACTAGGTAGCTGAGGCTGGCCCAGACTCCCGAATGCTGGGATTACAAGCGTGCGCCACCACGCCCGGCCAGAGGAGGTTTGTTTTGTTTAATCATACTAGGGATTGAACATAGGGGTGTTATACCTCTTAGCTACACCCCTAACCCCATTTTATTTTTTATTTTGAAATAGGGTCTCACCAAGTCACCGAAGCTGGCCACAAACCTGTGATCCTCCTACCTTGGCCTCCCAAGCACTGGGATTATAGGCATGTGTCACCATGCCCAGAAGTACAGGAATTTTTAAATATACTTTTCTCTAATTATATCATATTGTAATTATTTTCATGTCTATGCTTTATTTTGGAATATATGTAGTTTTACTTTAAAACAGGTCTTACTAGTTTGTTGAGGCCGACCACAAACCTGCAATCCTCCTGTTTTAGCCTCCCAAGTACTGGGATTACAGTCATGTGCCAACATGCCTGGCTTCATATCTATAAAATTTTATAAAAATCCACCAAAAATACCTTACCATTGGAAATTAAACTGTCATCTCCATCACTGACATGTTCTGGAATTTCATGCTGCTGAAGAGAACAATCAGATGAATTTTCACACTTTTGAGAAGTGAAGTCAAGTTTTTTTGGTGGTTTCCCAATTTCTATTACCATTTTTCTACAAATTTCCTCTTCATAGTTTTTTATGTTTGATGAATATACAATCCTAAAAGACAAAATATAAAATATTCATTAAAATAACGGTGATTTTTTTTTTTTTTTTTTTTTTTTTGCAGTACTGGGGATTGAACTCAGAAGCATTCTACCTTCGAGCTACACCCCCAGCCCTATTTTTTATTCTTTATTTTGAAACAGGGTCTCACTAAGTTGCGGAGTGCCTCACTAAGCAGCTGAGGCTGTCTGCGAACCCAGATCCTCTGGTCTTAGCCTCACAAATGCTGGGATTACAAGCATTCGCCACCACGCCTGGCAAAATAAGCGTGATTCTTATAGACAAAAAGAAGCTAGATACATAGATACACATTTACATATGTGTGTATGTACATAGACACACATTTACATATATGTATATGTATTTACATATATGCATGTATATACATATATGTATATATTTCACACATATGTATGTACTTTATACATATGTGTGTATGTATGTATTATGAGAATAGCATATTAGGGAAATTAGCTTTTGTACATGTAAAACATATATACATATTTATACATATTGAACACAATTTTAAAACCTTTTTAGTCTGTATTAAGTATAGTAAGGTCAATCTAAAACTGTAGAAAGCCTCAAAGTAGACTATAAATTTTTTTGGTGTTAAAAGTAATATATATGCCAAAAAATTAGATAAACTAGATGAAATGGACAATTCCCAGAACGGCACAAATTACAAAACCTGTCTCAAGAAGAAACAGACTATCTGAGCAGATCTTTAACAAATAGAGTAAATTAGTCATCAAAAACCTCCCACAAAGGAAACAACCAGGACCAGGTGGCTTCACTGGTAAATTCTACTAAATGTTCAAAGAATTAACACCAACCAATTCTCACAAACTTTTCCAAACAATAGAATAGGAGCTGGACATGGTGGTGCATGCTTGTAATCCCAGTACTTGGGAAGGCTGAGACTGGAGGATCCAGGTTCATGGCCAGCCTCAGCTACTTAGTGAGGTCCTCCGCAACTTAGTGAAACCCTGTTTCAAAATAAAGAATAAAAAATAGGGCTGGGGGTATAACTCGGAGGTAGAATGCTCCTGGGTTCAATGTCTCCTACCGCGCGCGTGCGCATGCGTACACACACACAAACACACACACACACACACACACACACACACACACACACACACACAAATAGAATAGGAAGGAATGCTTCTCAACTCATTCTGTGAGGCCAATATTACTGAGACAAGGACAACACAAGGAAAAAAAACATAGACAAATATTCTTTATTAATATAAATGAAAAATATCCTCAACAAGCCAGGCATTATGACACACGCTTATTTGATTCCCAATGTCAAACAGTTGGGAAGTGGGGACTTTGGAGGTAACTAGGTTATGGGGGCTCTGCCCTCATGGATAGATAAATTTCCTTCTCCAGAGACTGGATTAGTTCTTGTGGTGGATCAGTTCTCATGCCAACATTATTACAAAGGAGCCTGGGACTTTTCTTAGGTTTCTCACACACATGCCCCCTGCCTATGTCCACCTCTCTTCTGCTTTGCACTACAAGGCCCTCACTAGGATGGCAGATGTCAGTGCTATGCTCTTGGGCTTCCAGATCCATAAGCCAAATAACCCTTTTTTCTTTATAAATTATCCAGTCTCAGGTATTCTGTAAAAGCAACTGAAAACTAACTAAGACAAAGAATTACTGCAGTTTGAACTCTATAGGAAGTAAACTAGAAAGAGAAGGGGTAGAAATTAGAGGTGGGATGCTTGGAATGAAGATTATGAAGTCAGTTATTGGGAATGAGATGAATTAGGATTTGACGCAGTAGCGAACAACTGAAGTATATGGATTCAGTTTGACATGACTATAGCCATCTTAAGTCATAAGCATAATGATTGCCCCAAACCCCTAGCCAGTTTTTTTTCTGCATAGTTTCCCAGTAAAGTATAAAAAGATAAAACCATTAGAGTGGTATGTGGAGCTTTATGACTGGACCCTGGCTCCAGGGATGTGCCTAACCCTTCTACATTATCTTAAGATAAAGCAGGTACATTCCAGCTAGGATGAAGTCACTCTTGTCCTGACCTATAAATACAATCTCTTCCTGATCCAAACCACAGGGATCTGACTGGTCTTGCTGTTACCCAGGACCAGGTTTCCATTAGTAAATTCCCCAATAAATTGCACTCTGTACAATTCTAGGTCTGTCTGCAGCTCTTCTTCGGTCTCATGATACCTTGGAGCCAGTCCTCATAACTAGAATGGAATTGTTCTGGAATATGAAGTAGGGTGAACAAGATAACTGAAGAGAGCAACTGAGGCCAGATTATTGGAAACATCATCTATGCAGCAACTGGAATCATCAAGAACTATGTTTCTAGAGAAACTGATAAAATTCAGTAGCTAAAACCTTGAAGGAATGAGGAGTACTGACCTAGTGGTCTGGGGCTGAGCATCCAGTGGTATAAACCGATAAGATGATATTCAAAGACAGGGCTTAGGAACAAAACAGGAGAATGGTATAGGGGCAGCAATGACATTCATGAGTGTTTTAAATGGTACCAGGGATTTGGTTGTTTTATTTTGGTACTGGAAATTGAACTCAGGGGCATTCTACCTCCAAGCTACACCCCCAGAAATTTTTATTTTGAAACAGAGTCTTACTGAGTTGCTAAGGGCCTTGCTAAATTGCTGAGGCTGGCTCCAACCTATGATCCTCCTGTCTCAGAGTGAGGCCAACAGATCAGGAATGATTGCCATTGAAAAGACAATTTGTTATTTACAATTCCCAAAAGGAGGGGGCATACCATGCTACACAGGGATACATGGGGAAGCAACAGACTTGTCAGGACACAGGAGTAGGGGTAAACATGAACAAAAGCCTTTTCCTCCCTCCTCCTCAGTATTAGGGATCAAACCCAGGACTTCATAGTACATGTTAGGCAAATGGTCTACCACTGAGCTATATTCTCAGCCCAGGACAAAAGCCTTTATTGTGGTTTTTGTGGAAATAAATGAGCAAAGTGAGGCAAACAATTGAGTAGGATGAAGATTAGTTTGAATGATGTTGTCATGGTCCAGGCTGTAGAGCTGATCCCTAGTTGTCTGGTACCTGGCCCTAGGGTGATCAGAGCAGAGGAATGTTGCCTCCTGGAGTGTAAGAACCAGACAGAGGAGGCAGATGCACAGGTGGATATACAACTCAAAATTGGTTGATTTGTATTGCAAAGGCATGTTCACAGGCAAGTCTTTTACCTTTTTTAGATATTAGTTAATCCTGGGAAAGGAATTTTCTCCCCATTTAGTAAGATACTAAATACCAGAATATCAAGAAGACATGACTAGAGATGGGTATAGTGGTACATGCCTGAAGTCCTAGCTACTCAGGAGGCTAAGTCAGGAGGATCACATGAGTCCAGGAATTTGTGACCCACCTGGGCAACATACATATTTACTTTTGAAAGCCTGTTTAAAAATTTAATTAATTAGATTAAATACATGGCTGGTGGTGTAGCTCAGTAGTAGAATTGTGCTTACCATGCACAAGGCCCTGGGTTGAACCCTCAGCACTGGGGAAAAAAAAAAAAGGAAAGAAAAGAAGAAAGACATCTATCCCATCCATTTCCAGCCCTCGTAATTTAAGGGATGTAACCGAGAAAATAGGTACCGCCTACAAAAGTTGTTCTGTGCTGTCTCACATTCATCTGATGGACATTTTATTACAGCATCTCCCATTTACTAATGTTAAACTAAAAACTCAAAGTTCTTCCCTCTTTTCTTTCCCTCTCACATATACATAAACTCGCACAACAATAACAACAGTAGGTCTTCTTAGGAAATCAAAGATTTTTACGATCCTCAGTTGACTTTTAATCATGGAGTCATTAAGCAAGAACCACTTGCCATGGAGATAAGAGCCATATCTGAAGTCACTGTATATAAAACACCTTTTCAAACACTGCATTTCATACTCTACCTCAACGGCACAAAAAAGGACTTGCCATAGAATAAGCAGCAACATAAAAGAATATTTTATAAACCTTATTTTATAATCTTTATTGGTTATTTAAAGAGAAAGAATGAAAACTAAAGAACTATATAAAGGATTGAATTTTGGCCACCAGTAGTTGGAGGCTGAGATAGAAGGATACAGGTTAAGGCCAGCCTCAGCAACTTAGTAAGACATAAAAAAAAATTCAGGAGGCCCTGTTTCAAAGTAAAAAATAAAAAAGGTTGGGGATATAGGTTGGAGGCAGAGTGCTGCTGGGTTCAATCTCCAGTACTCCTAATACTAATAATTTTTAAAATAGTTGAAATACATACAACCATACAGCAAAAAATAAAAAATCTATTTTATCAGATTTTTTTTTTTTTGGTACTTAAAATTGAACCCAGGAGCATCCCACCTCCAAGCTATATCTCTATACCTCTGCTCTTTTTTATTTTTATTTATTTTTTATAAGTAGTGATAGCAGTACTGGGAATTGAACCCAGGGGCATTTTACCTCCGAGATATACCACCAGCCTTTATTTTTCTTATTTTGAAACAGGGTTTCCCAGAGTTGCTGAGGGTCTCGCTAAATTGCTGAGGCTAAGCCAGGCATGGTAGTGCATGCTCGTAATCCCAGTACTTGGAAGGCTAAGACAGGAGGAGGATGGCGAATTCATGGCCAGTCTCAGCTACTTAGTGAAGCCCTCAGCAACTTAGTGAGACTCTGTTTCAAAATAAAGAGTTAAAAAAAAATAGGGCTGGGGGTATAGCTCAGAGGTAGAATGCCCCTAGGTTCAATTACTAGTACCACAAAAAAAAAAAAAAAAAAAAAAAA
>PVLC010032969.1:0-17827 GCA_004027655.1 Graphiurus murinus | reverse complement strand
TCATGGGGCCCAGCCTTGGAAGGAGACAGTTTTCTTGTGTCTGGAGTTCGTGAAAGCATGTTGTTATCAAGTGAGACCATCCTGCGTGAGTGGGCTTTCCAGGACACCAGTGCCATGCTGTCTGGACCCTCCAGCCACTGGAGACTCAAGCCAAGTAAACCTCTTCACTCTCTATAAACTACTCAGCCTCTCAGAACAGCTTACAAATGTTTATTCATAGCCGGGTGTGGTGGCGCACGCTTGTAATCCCAGCATTCGGGAGGCTGAGACAGGAGGATCCAGGTTCGTGGCCAGCCTCAGCTACCTAGTGAGGCACTCCGCAACTTAGTGAGACCCTGTTTCAAAATAAAGAATAAAAACTAGGGCTGGGGGGTATAGCTCGGAGGTAGAATGTCCCTGAGTTCAAATAAATAAATAAAACAAATGTTTATTCATTTGGAACTTGAGTTTTTTTTTTAAATGTAATTAAGGCAATTTAGTTAACAAATATAAATTGAGCAACTACTATGTCCCAGGCACATAGTTGGCTGTTAGAATTAATGAACCAAGCTAAGAACCCTACCTTCCTGGGGACTTACAATTTGGTAGAGCTTACATTCTTGGGTGTCTGTTTATTTACATATATAGTTAACTGCTACTCTTATATTTCTAGCATCTGGCCACAAGATGTCTTAAAATGTAGATTCTCAATCATTATTTGATAACTCAGATTGAAATTTCCTTCCTTCCTTCCTTCCTTCCTTCCTTCCTTCCTTCCTTCCTTCCTTCCTTCCTTCCTTCCGTGTTATTAGAGATTGAACCCTGGTGCATTCTACTTCCAAGCTACACCTTCAGCCCTTTTTATTTGGAAACAGGTTCTCACTGAGTTGCTGTGGCTAGCCTCGAACCTGTGATACTTCTGTCTCAGCCCCCCAAGTACTGGGATTATGGATACTTTTTAAAATTTAATAAAGCCATTGAATCCTCCTCTGCCCGTGTGGGTTACTGTCATCTTACTGGCACTGTAATCACAGTTGCTGAGTTTTACTCGGGCAGGTCAAAGGCTACCAAGTGTCCCCTTGAAATAGAAGCAATCCTGGGGACGGCACTTCTCATGTTCCCTTTGCTCAAGTAGGAGTCTCAGCTATTGTCAGGATTGGAACCTTGGAGGGAGCTCTGTGGTTGGTAGAGGAGGGCGTGGGGGGCTGTTTCTCAGTTACTGTCAGAGGGGAGACATTCCCCTCCTCCCTTCTGTTCATTAGTTCATTGGGCTTGTCTGGCCCTCAACCAGGAGCTGAAGGCAGCCAGCCAGTTCTTTACCTACCTTGCTACAATTAATAATAATTAGTCAGGCATCTTTCTTCCAGTGCCCCTTTTGGAAAGGATAGTGGCTTGGCTCTCCCAGAATCCCGTGAGAATTAAGGAGTTAATACTTTTAGAGACCTCGGGAAATGTCAAGTGCTTGGGCTGTTCTTATCGGCTCTCAGGCGGGCTTGCCCTTATAAGGCTGTCCCCTGGGTTGAGGGGCCTCTGCTGGGAGCTGGACAGCCCCCAGCCCAGATGACTGCAGTGCACCGCCCTGCTCCCGCTCCCATTCTCGCGCCCGCCCTGGCTCCCGGAACGGGCTCAGATCTCCTATTTTAATACTGGTGATACCTTGGTTTTGCTAATTGTTAGTGTTGGTCTCACACGTGTATGTCCCAAGTTTTATGACATCTATTTTTAGCACCACATCTCTAGGACTCTTTTCCTCTCGACCAATTATAGTAAAATCCATTTGAACAGAAATACTCCAGGCAATGTTAAGTTTTTCAATTTTCTTTTCCTGGAAAGATAGGCCACTTAACCCAACAGTTGTTTAAAATAAACTCATTCTTTTTTTATGTGTGTGGGAGGGGTGGGGTGGGGCTTGGGATTGAACCCAGGGGATTCTACCTCTGAGCTACACCCCAGCCCTTTTACTTTTTATTTTGCTGAGGCTGGCCTCCAACCACCTATCCTCCTGTCTCAGCCTCCTAAGTACTAGGATTACAGTCATGCACACTGTGCCTGGCTGTAAATTCTTTATTTGGGGGGGGTACTGGAGTAAGGAAGGTTGAACCTAGAGGCATTCTAACTCTGAGATACACTCTTTTTTTTTTGCGGTACTGAGGATTGAACTCGGGGGGGGGGGCATTCTACCTCTGAGCTACGCCCCCAGCCCTATTTTTTATTCTTTATTTTGAAACCGGGTCTCACTAAGTTGCAGAGTGCCTCACTAAGTAGCTGAGGCTGGCCACGAACCCCGATCCTCCAGTCTCAGCCTCCTGAATGCTGGGATTACAAGCGTGCGCCACCATGCCTGGCTTGAGATACACTCTTAACCCTTTTTATTTTTTATTTTGAAATAGAATCTCACTAAGTTGCTGGTAGTCTCACCAAGTTGCTGAGTGTGAGAATATAAATAGGTCTTTTCTATCAAATGAATAGCTTGACTTAAGCTCCATTTTGTAAAACCGCCATTTTGTAACCTTTTATGTGCTCACATTCTTTTGTGAAGTTAGCATTTCTTGGAAATTGCAAGTACTAACCCTCCCCCACCCTACCTCTCACCCCCTCCAGCCAATCGCATGAAGATTGTGAAGCTATGCTCCCACCAATAGGAGTATAGTGCAGAAGCTTGTTAGGAATAAAAGACCCAGCGGGCTTCCAGTTTATAGTTCTTGTACATCTGATTTTACTGGTGGCAGGATCCCTTTTTGCAAAAAGTAAAATCACCTTATCAAGCCAATTTCAAGCAGTATGGAAATTTCTTTCTTTCTGTCTTTCTTTCTTGTTTTTCAGTACTGGGGATTGAACCCAGGGTCATTCTACCTCCAAGTTACACCCCCAGCCCTATTTTTTTATTCTTTATTTTGAAACAGGGTCTCACTAAGTTGTGGAGGGCTTCACTAAGTAGTTGAGGCTGGCCACAAACTTGTGATCCTCCTGTCTCAGCCTCCCAAGTACTGGGATTACAAGCGTGGGCCACTACTCCTGACTCATGGAAATTTATTTCTAACACTGAAGCTGGCCTCGAACCTGCCATCTTTCTGTCTTAGCCTCCCAAATACTGGGATTAAAGGTGTGTGCCATTATACCTGGTTAAACTGATTCTTTTTTAAATGCAGTACAGGAAAAAAAAAAAAAAAAAAAAAAAAAAAAGCAGATGAAACATTATAGTAGTGTTCCTTTTTAAAAAATCAATGAATAAAATGTACAAATAGTCAAAACTTTGTCCACTTTATTTTCAAGGAACAGACATTTCTTTCAAACAATAGTATGTGACCATGGAAATTTACATATTCAAAGGTGAATTTTAGCTGGACCAGACTCCTGTAATTTATAATCCTAGTAGGGGATTTAAGAGAGTGGTGAAGGGTTAGAATATTACTTCTTTTTTTGTACGGGGGATTGAATCCAGGGGTGCTCTGAGCTACACCTCCAGTCCTTTTTATTTATTTATTGTTGTTTTGAAACAGGATTTCACTAAGTTGCTGAGGATTTTGCTAAATTGCTGAGGCTGGCTTCAAATCTGCAATTCTTCTGTCTCAGCCTCCCACATACTGGGATCATAGGCATGTACCACCATGCCCAGCTTGTTTTGTTTTATTGTGATGCTGGGGATGGAACCCAGAGCCTTGAGTATGCTAGGCAAGTGTTTTTCCACTGAATTACATACCCAACTCTGTGTGTGTGTGTGTGTGTGTGTGTGTGTGTGTGTGTGTGTCCGTTTGTCCGTGTCTAGAACACCAGGCATTGGGTCATCGGTTACTGTCTAGGCTCAGTGGCTACCCTTGATTTTATTAATGATACCTTCTGTTTGCCAAGGCAAGTAGCTTGTAAGTAAACACAAATCCTACTTGGAGGTAGTGTTTTTGGTGGCCTTGGACCTCAGGTGTCTATGAACATTTGTAGGCAATCTCGTTTATAGGATATGGTACAGCGTTGAGGAACTTTGGCCTTAGTAGAGGTGGGCAGAGGGTCAAAGCAGGCCGCTCTGTGGCCGCTGAGCTCATTTGATTAGAACAGTATGCTAATGAACTCAAGGTCACTGGGCCATCTGTGTGTGGGTCACCAGCTTCGCTCTTCTGGGATTCCAGACCTTGGCCCAGAGGCTGGGCAGTGCATGTCTTTGGTCACGAGGCTGAAGCTCAGATCCAGAGAAAGAACGCAAAACACATGCCTGTGGACAGCAAACTGTTATGCGGCCCTCAGAGCATTTAGAAAATTTTGCATCATTTTCTCAGTTTTTTCTGATTAATAATGGAAAACGTGTTATTGAGGATCCTGGGAAAATACATAAAAGTGTGAGGAAGGAAACGAAAATGACTTTATCTTACTGCCTCAGAGGTACATCTTGGATTTTTCTGTCCTTGGCATTCTCTTCTCTTGGCTTCCAGCACACCATACTCAACCGGCTCCTCTCCCCCTGACCCTACCCATCAACCAGGTGCCCAACTCATCTCTCTTCCTCTTTTGGGGGTGCTGGGGTTTGAACCCAGGGACATTCTACCTTCGAGCTATACCCTCAGCTTTTTTATTTTTTATTTTGAAGTAGGGTCTCACTAGGTTGCTGAGGCTTTTGCTAAGTTGCTGAGGCTGGCCTTGAACCTTGGATCTTCGTGTCTTAGCCTCCCAAGTATTAGGAGTATAGGAATAGGCAACCATGCCTGGTTCTTCCTCTCCTTGGTAACCAACCCATCCCCAGATTCAACAGTTCTGTCTCCCCAAGTCCTTTAGGTCTGCTGATTAATCTCTATCTTTGCTGCTAGTTCAGGCCACCAGCAAAGCTTCTGCTCTGTGGGATCAGCACCAAACTCCTCTTTTGTCCCCAGTCTAGCCTCCCTCACTCTCTGCTCCTCCAGAGAGCCAGAGCAACCTTTCAACACCTGCAAATATGTACCATCATTTTCCTGCCTAGAACCTGGGACTGCGTCCCTAGCCAGATAAGCTTCACCTGTGGCATTCTGCTACAAGTTCTGTGCTTTGGTCATGCTGAGAGCTGTCTACATTTCATTTTTTAGGTTAGCTGTCTACATTTCTAAGAATGGGGCTTTCATTTATTCAGTAAATGTTGTTACTGATTATCTGCTAGGGTAGACAGCAGGTTCTGGGAACATGCTTCCAGGGGCTCCAGTCTTGGATGGGGAAAGACCAAGACAGACCTGGGAGTAGGCTTGCTTAGAAGGTATCAATGGCCCCCGATTTTGGAAAACCTGGGGGGCAGGCCCGCCAATGAATAGTTGATTGCTTGGTGTATTAGGAGGCAGTGTGTGTACACAGTGCCTTGCAGTGCTCGGTGGCTTTCCTCTGGGTCTTGAAAGGTTTCTTGGGAGAAAATACTTGCACAGAGGATGGGCATACTGACTTTTTTTTTTTTTTTTTTTTTTTGCTTGCATGAGGGCAGTGTCTGGGAATTGAACCCAGGGCCACCTGCATGCTAGGCAAGCACTCTTATCACTGAGCTATATCTCCAGCTGTAGTACATCCGGGTTTCTTAATGTAAAATGAAGTCTTCAGCTGGGGGTGGTGGCGCACACTGTAATCTCAGTACTTGGGAGGCTGAGGAGGGATCACAGGTTCGTGGTCAGCCTCAGCTACTTAGTGAGGCTCTCTGAAACTTAGTGAGACCTGTTTCAAAATAAAGAATAAAAAATAGGGCTGGGAACATAGCTTGGAGTTAGAATGCCTTTGGGTTCAATCCCTAGTACAAATAAATAAATAAATAAACAAACAAACAAACAAATATGAAAAATAAATAAAATGAAGGCTTCAGCAAGGTGTGGTGGTGCATGCCTGTAATCCTAGTACTTGGCAGGCTAAGACAGAAGGGTTGCAGATTTGATGCCAGCCTTAGCAACTTAGGTTCTGTTTCAAAAATAGTAAAATAAAAAGGGCTGGGGATGTAACTCAGAGGTATTTAATCTCCAGTACCAAAACAAAATAAAAAAATACATGCTTCTGAGGTTTTTCAGTTTGGTCTTAGACTGAGGGCCTTACAGAGTTGCTGAGGCTGGTCTTGAACCTGCCATCCTCCTGTCTCAGCGTGCCAAGTACTAGGATTACAGGTGTGCACCACCACACCAGGCTTAGTTTTATATTTATTTGTGTACAGGGCTAAATTTTAATGGAATACAATGAATCCCATCTGTACCATTGCACGTGATGTTACATTGCAAGGTGGGATTTGCAGAATTGGGAAATCCCTGGGAACCAGGGTCTAGCATGTTTTTTCCAGATATTCTAGTGACTTACGAGTTGGAAGAGTTGGAGGAGCTACGTACAGTGGCTATGTCCTCTGCCTCTTCTTAGGTTCATTTTGCATCCCTCACACCAGATAAAGTAAACAAAATGATAAAGGGTGGAAAAGGCCCTCCATTAGTGGAGTTCATGTTTGTGCAAATGTTAATCCATAGGAAATAGAATGTTCTTTGCTTTCCAGTCTTACAGATGCAATCTTATGCCCTCTTGATGATTCTCATTGCTTTTCTTTGCGGGGGGGGGGGGGGAAATGGGTGGGTTGTTCTTCCAAGGGACATCTTTTGCCTAATTAAGAAATTCAGTAAAATCTTGTTTATGATCACAGAAAAGTCTGTTAAAATGTTCAGACATTCTAGTCTCACATAAAAACAAAACAAAATACATCATAATGACTGAGTATTTAAGCTGTTACCAAAAGGCTTGGGATCGCTGGACAAGCACTGTTTTCTTTCCTACTGGCTCCACAGTTCTGCTGCGCAGTGAATCTGCACCAAGTAGTACCAGATAGCAAGCAGTGACTGAAATCAGCATGGAGGCTTCTCAGGAAACGTGTTCTATAGAAAGTTGAAAAAAAAACCCAAAAAACAAACAAACCCAAAACATAAATATCATGTCACCTCATTTTTCTCTTAGTAAGCAAAATCACAAAGTAATGAGTATATGTGATTTTTTTTTTTAATTGTAAAAACAGAAGTACCTACAGCAAACGATGAGTTGCTCAGTCTCATCCGCCTCACCGTCTCAGAAGTATAATCACAGTTAACAGTTTAATATGCATCGTTTTATGCACTAACATACTTAATATACTTACAGAAGTTTTTTGTTGTTGTTTTTAATCTTTCTTGCTCCCCCTTTTTTTCCCCTTTGGTACTGGGGATTAAACCCAGGGGCATTCTCCCTCTGAGCTATACCCCCAGCCTATTTTGTTCTTTATTTTGAAACAGGGTCTCACTAAGTTGAGGAGGGCCTCACAAGTTGCTGATGCTGGCCTCAAATCTGCAATCCTCCTGTCTCAGCCTCCCAAGCACTTGGATTACAAATGTGCACCGCCTTGCCCAGCTTGCTCCCTCTTTTTAATTGTAACTTAACAGTAAATTTTAAATCATCCAGTCCATGTCAGTATCTATAGCTTATAGCCTCTGCTCCTTCTCCTTCTCCTCCTTCTGGATTAAACCCAGGTACATTCTACCTTCAAGCTACACCCCTAGCCATTTTTATTTTTTGTTTTGAAACAGGGTCCCACTAGGTTGCTGAGGCTGATCTCGAACCTTCAATCCTCCTGTATCAACCTCCCAGTACTTGGATTACAGACATGTACCATGAGACCCAGCTTCATTCTTCTTTAATAACCACATAGTACTTCATTGTACAGATGTACTAAGATACACTAACCATTTCCTGTCCACTGACATTTGGATTACTTTCAGTATTTTTGCTGTTATTAATGCAATTGCATGTGTATCTTCCAGCCCAGGTGGGTTGATATATCTTTTTTTTTTTTCTTTTTTGTGGTACTAGGGTTTGAACCCAGGGTGTTTTACCTCTGAGCTACACCCCAGCTCTATTTTTTTTTTTAAATTTCATGACTTTTTTTTGTGTGTGGTACTGGGGATTGAACTCAGGGGCATTCTACCTCCAAGCTATACCCCCAGACCTATTTTTATTCTTTATTTTGAAACAAGGTCTCACTAAGTTGCAGAGTTCCTCACCAGGTAGCTGAGGCTGGCCGTGAACCCAGATCCTCCAGTCTCAGCCTCCCAGATGCTGGGATTACAAGCGTGTACCACCACGCCCGGCTTTTTTTTAAATTTCAAACAGGGTCTCATTAAGTTGCAGAGGACCTCACTAAGTTGCCGAGGCTGTCCTCAAGCCTGCAATCCTCCTGTCTCAGCCTCCCAAGTACAGGGTTTACAGGAGTGCTTCACCACACTTGGCTGGCTGATATTTCTAATACTGTAGCATGGTTACATTTTATGCAATTATTAGAATTGAATATATTTAGTCTTTCATAATTAGAAATACCCATTTTTGCCAGGCACTGTGGCACATGCCTATAATCCCAGCTACTTGGGAGGCTGAGGCAGGAGGATCACAGATTGGGGGCCAGCCTGGGCAAATCAGTAAGACCCTGTTGCAAACAAAAGATAAAGGGCTGACGATACCCTTGTGTTCAATCCCTAGTACCACAAAAAACAAGCAAAACTGATAAATAACAAAAGGGAAAATATACACTTTTGTTTTGCCTATGCATTCTTTATGATATTTGCACATTTTTAAATATAGTACATATATGTATTTGAATAAATAAACCACATATAATTGAGCAACTTTTAAGGGATGTTTAAGAATTCTTTAAAAAAACCCATGCTTATGCCCATGCTTATAATCTCAGTACTTGGAGGTTGAGACAGGAGGAGCACAGATTCAAGGCCAGCCTCAGCAATTTAGTGAGACCTTGTTTCAAAATAAAAAATAAAATAGGGCTGGGATGTAGCTGAGAGCTCCTCTGGGATCAAACCTCAGTTACAGAACACACACACACACACACACACACACACACACACACACACACACACCATATGCAATTATATAATTTACCCTTTGACTCTAGAACTTGAATCTAATGTAAAGATTCTGAAAATGGAATTTCTGGATAAAAGAGTTGTGCACATCTTTTTTTTTCTTTCTTTCTTTTACGCTACTGGAGATTGAACCCAGTCCTATTTTTTATTCTTTATTTTGAAACAGGGTCTCACTAAGTTGCTGAGGCTAGCTTCAGACCTGCGATCCTCCAAGAATCCTCAAGTTCTGGAATTAAGGCTTGTGCCAATGTGCCTAGCTCTAGACATTTTTTATTTATTGTAAATGTTGATTGTTTTCTTTCTAGTATATTTTAGAAATATTTCCTGCAGTCTTTTGCTTGTCTTTTAATGATGAGCCCATGCTGTCAATATTGCTGTCATTGTTATTATCTGCCTAGAAGATCCAAGATTAGCAATTGAAATCAGTTTTTTTTTCAATATACCAACACAGGAAACAGTACTAATAATGAGAAAATGATGAAAAAATGTCCTTCTTAGCAGCAATTAAATTTTGTAAGAACTATTTGAAGGACACTATAGTCTGAAAGATATAAACGATCTGAATAAGTAGAGATCATCATCATCATCATCATCATCATCATCATCATCACCATGGGTGGGTATTGTAAAGTTGTCAGTTTTCTCCAAGTTAATTTACAAGTTAAATACAACTTGGATAAGACTTCCAAAAATAAAAGTACTTCTATTTTTATTTCATTTTGGTACTAGGGATTAAATCCAGGGGCATTCTACCTCTGAGCTAGGATCTCCCTAAATTGCTGAAGCTGGCTTCAAACATGTGATCCTCCTGTCTCAGCCTCCCACAAAGTGGTATTATAGTTGTACATTGCCACACCTGGCCCAAAGTTATCTTCCTTCCTTCCTTCCTTCCTTCCTTCCTTCCTTCCTTCCTTCCATCCATCCATCCATACTGGGGTTTGAGCCCGGGGCATTCTGGCATTCTACTTCCAAGCAACACTCCCAGCCTCATTTTTAATTTAATTATTTTTTTTCTTTTTTCGGTACTGGGGATTGAACTCAGGGGCATTCTACCTCCGAGCTATACCCCCAGCCCTAGTTTTTACTTTATTTTGAAACCGGGTCTCACTAAGTTGTGGAGTGCCTTACTAGATAGCTGAGGCTGGCCACGAACCCGGATCCTCCCTTCTCAGCCTCCCGAATGCTGGGATTACAAGCGTGCGTCACCACGCCTGGCTTTTAATTTTATTTTGAAACAGGGTCTCACCAGGTTGAAGAGTCTTGCTAAGTCCTGAGGCTGTCCTCGAACCTGTGATCCTCTTGTCTCAGTCTCCCAAATACTGGGATTACAGGCATGCACCACCATGTCCAGCTACTTTTTTGTGTGTGTGTGTGGTACTAGGGATTGAACCCAGGGGCATTCTACCTCTGAGCTACAACCCCAGTCCTATTTTTTACTCTTTATTTTGAAACAGGGTCTCACTAAGTTGCAGAAGGCCTCACTAGGTAGCTGAGGCTGGCTGCGAACCCGGATTCTCCTATCTCAGCTTCCCAAGTACTGGCATTACAAGCATGCGCCGCCACACTGGCTTCTAGCTACTTTTAAAAGAATTTGACAAGCTAATTCTGTAAGTAAACTTGACGTATATAAAGCCAAAACGGTTTTGAGAAAGCTCTATTAAGGGGGAATTTCCCTTAAGAGATATCAAAATTCTTGATATCATAAGAATCATAAGCATAAGCCTGGAAGGGGAGATAACCAGGTGAAGGTCGTGCAGTCAGGCCTTCTTATGTGGGTCTGTGTTCATATTTCTCAGTTTCTGGACTGATTGCTTGTGATTCTAACTTATAGCAAGGTTGTAGACTGCATCTGGGAATGTTTTGTTTTACCAATTAGAAAAATATTAGCTTTTGGAAAAATTATGTATGCAAAGAATCAACTCACGGGACATTCACATAGCTTGGCTAGTGGTTATAAAAGGGAAATGCTAATGGGGATCACGAGAGCCTTTGTGTGTTTTATGATCTGGTGCTTTCTCTGTAAATACTTCCTGCATTCTAGAAACAGAATTGAAGGTGGAAGGTGGAAGGTGAAGAAGGATCAGGGGAGTCTGTAGCAACAATAGTCAGCAATGGTAAGAAAATTGGAAACCAGCCAGGCATGGTGGTTAACACCTGTAATCCCAGCACTTGGGAGGCTGAGACAGGATCGCAAGTTTGAGGCCAATCTCAGCAATTTAGTGAGGCTCTCAGCAATTTAGCGAGACCCTGTTTCCAAATAAAAAATAAAATAGAGCTGGGGATATAGCTTGGAGGTAGACTGTCCCTAGGCTCAATTCCTAGTACCAAAAAAGAATTCTAAAAAAAAATTGGAACTGGGCATGATGGTGGAGGCCTGTAATCCCAGCACTTGGGAGGCTGAGGCAGAGGGATCACAGGTTCAAGGACAGCTTCAACAATGTAATGAGATTCAGCAACCTAGTGAGACCCTGTTTCAAAATAAAAAGTAAAAAAGGACTGGGGGTATAGCTTAGAGGTAGAGTGCCTCTGGGTTCAATCCTAAGTACAAAAAAAAAAAAAAAAGGAAACCAGCCAAAAAATTCAGTATTTTAGCCGGGTGTGGTGGCGCACACTTGTAATCCCAGCATTTGGGAGGCTGAGACCGGAGGATTCGGGTTCGTGGCCAGCCTCAGCTACCTAGTAGGACTGGGGGTGTAGCTCGGAGGTAGAATGCCCCTGAGTTCAATCCCAAGTACTGCAAAAACAAAACAAAACAAAACAAAACTCAGTATTTTAATGACATTGTGAGCAAAAAGCTCAAAACATGTTTAAAATCATGAAAATGTCCAATTCTTACTTATTTTCCTCCTCCCATGGCTTACATTGGTTTTGCTAAACTATGAATGCTTTGAGTAAAAAGTGGAAGAACTGAAGGAGATTTAGGACCTGTGTAGAAATGACTTACATGCAGAACTCTTTTGTTCCTTTTGGTGTTTTGTGTTGGTGTACTGGAGTGAGCTGGTCAGCTGCAGAGCCTTCTGTTTAGCAAACTCGATAGCATCTAGGGTGGAGCTGGGGGGCATGTCTAATCACATACTCACCAGCTTCCTGGCACTAAGAAATTAATCACTAGACAGCAGCAACCAGGCTGATTTAACTTCAGTTTGAGACAGCAGACAAACCTACAGCAATCATTCTTAAAATAAACTTCGAAGCTGGGCGTGGTGGCGCACGCTTGTAATCCCAGCATTCGGGAGGCTGAGACCGGAGGATCCAGGTTTGCTGCCAGCCTCAGCTACCTAGTGAGGCACTCCGCAACTTAGTGAGACTTAGTTTCAAAATAAAGAATAAAAAATAGGGCTGGGGGTGTAGCTCGGAGGTAGAATGCCCTGAGTTCAATCCCCAGTACCGCAAAAAAAAAAAGAAAAGAAAAACTTCGCAAAGCAAATGTAGGAATTATTTGACTTCTTCCTGGTGATGTTTTCATGAGTCCTCTAGTATTTTTGTCATGTTTGTGTTTCCTGTTAAAAATCCCATAGAGCCGGGCGTAGTGGCACATGCTTAAAAAATAGGGCTGGGGGTATAGCTCGGAGGTAGAACGCCCCTGAGTTCAACCCCCAGTACCGCAAAAAACAAACAAACAAACAAAAAATCCCATAGAGCACTGGGTGCGCTGGCACACACCTTGTAATCCCAGTACTCAGGAGGCTGAGACAGGAGGATTGCAGGTTCGAAGCCAAACTCAGCAACCTTGTGAGGCTCTCTGCAACTTAGTGAGACCCTATTTCAAAATAAAAAATAAAGCCAGGCATAGTGGCACACACTTGTAGTCCCAGTACTTGGCCGACTGAGACCGGAGGATCCAGGTTCGCAGCCAGCCCCAGCTACTTAGTGAGGCCTTCCACAACTTAGTGAGATCCTGTTTCAAAATAAAGAACAAAAAATAGAGCTGGAGTGTGACTAGGAGATAGACGCCCCTGGGTTCAATCCCTAGTACCACAAAACAAACAAACAAAAACAAACACGGGGCTAGGTGTAGAATGCCTCTGGGTTCAAACCCTGGTACCCTCCCCCCCAAAAAAAAATCCCTTAAAGCACAAATTTCATATCCAAATATTATATTTAAGCCAGGCGTGTTCACACATGCCTCCAATCTCAGTACTTAAGAGGCAAAGAGGAGGATAGCAGGTTCAAGTCCAGCCTCAGCAATCTAGTGAGATGCAGTCATTCTAGCTCTGAGGTAAAATGTCCCTGGGTTCAATCCCCAGTACCAGCTGTGTGTATTGGTACACACCTGTAATCCCAGTACTTTGGAGACTGAGTCAGGAGGATCACAGGTTCTAGGCCAGCCTCAGCAACTTAGCAAGATACTGTTTCAACATAAAAAAATAAAAGAGGAGCAGGATGTGATAGTACCTGCCTGTAATCCTACTATTTGGGAACCTGAGACAGGAGGATTTCAGGTTTGAAGACAGCCTTAGCAAGTAGTGAGACTCTCATCAACCTAGTGAGACTCTGTTTCAAACAAACAAAGACTTAGCGAGATCCTGTTTCAAAATAAAAAAATAAGAGGAGCAGGGTGTGATGGTATATCTCTGTAATTCCAGTACTTGGGAGGCTGAGACAGGAGGATCATAGGTTCTAAGCCAGCCTCAGCAACTTAGTGAGGCTCTCTGCAACTTATCGAAACTGTTTCAAAATAAATTATAAAATAGGGCTGGGGGTGTAGCTCAGAGGTAGAATGCTCCTGGGTTCAATTCCCAGTAGCACACTAAATAAATAAATAAGAAAAATAGGGTTGGGGGCATAGGTTGGAGGTGGAATGCCCCTATGTTCAAATCCCAGTACCAAAAAAAGAATAGAAAAGAGAAAAATGTATATATATACATACACATTTAGGTTTCTCTTGTACCTTGTTTAGTTTCTACAAAGGAAGTGCCCTGGAACAATGCTCAGGCCTAAACAAAGCTTAGATTTGTGTATGAAACAGCAGATTCTCCTGCACAAGTCAGACCGTTCTTAACCTCACCCACAATAGTTACTTTATTCTTATCTCTGTTATAGCAATTAGCTCTTCCTAGCCTTATGTAGAAAACCTTCTCCTAGCCCATCAGGCATTTGGAGATAATACAGTCCTTATCACAAAGTAAGTACCTAAAAATGTGATGTTGTGCTCTCAAACTTAAAACAACTCTGTAATTTTTTTTGTACTGGGGCTCCACGGCTATGCTATATGTTATACCTCCAGTCCTTTTTATTTATTTATTTATTTATTTATTTATTTTTTGCGGTACTGGAGATTGAACCCAGGGGCATTCTACCTCTGAGCTATACCCCCAGCCCTATTTTTTATTCTTTTATTTTGAAACCAGGTCTCACTAAGTTGTGGAGTGCCTCACTAGGTAGCTGAGGCTGGCCGCGAACCCGGATCCTCCGGTCTCAGCCTCCCGAATGCTGGGATTACAAGCGTGCGCCACCACGTCTGGCTTATTTATTTATTTAGAAATAGGGTCTCACTAAATTGCTGATAGTCTTGCTAAGTGCCATGGCTGTTCTCGAACCTATGATTCTTCTATCTCAGCCTCCTAAGTAGTAGGATTACAGGTGTGCACCACCTCACCTGGTTAAAGTTTTTTTTGTGTGTGTGTGGTACTGGGGATTGAACTCAGGGGCATTCTACCTCCGAGCTACACCCCCAGCCCTATTTTTTATTCTTTATTTTGAAACAGGGTCTCACTAAGTTGTGGAGTGCCTCACTTAGGTAGCTGAGGCTGGCCTCGAATCCAGATCCTCTGGTCTCAGCCTCCCAAATGCTGGTATTTTTAATACATATTTGTGTCTATTATTTGTGCTCTGGGAACTCATTAAAGCAAGGAAGTGAAATCCTGCAGTAAGACTCTTACTTTATGTTCTTTTTGAAGAGGTCATCTGTTCATTTCACCCATCCGAAGTAGTATTGAGAACCAGGACCTGGCCAGAGGCTGGGAGCCCGAGGTTTGGTGCACGTGAAATGCCTCGCCCTCCCCGACTGCCACAAGAAGAGAGGCTCAGCCTCCTGCCCAGCCTCAAGTCCTGGCTTTGACTGTAACTGGTTTCCCAACTTCTCCACCAGCGCTCCTCTTCTTCTTACTCCAACTGGAGATCCAGACTGGCAAACATCTGTAACATTTGTCCCTTATCTCTTTGTTCACGTGTTCCGTCACCTTGCTGGTATTTATAGGTTACCAGTTCTGCTTTTGTTTGAAGACCTGTCTGGCAGGGCTTGGCACCTCTTTCTTCTTTGTGTTCTTGGGGCCTGGTTGCCTGGCTACCTCTGAGGGAGCAGAGAGAGGGCTGGTCTGGGAAGGGGAAGCCAGGGAGCAGGAGTTGGCCTGTCCTTGTCTCCAGTGTAGGCAGAGCTTCAGGGGGCTTAGGGAAAACCCAAGTGGCTTTCATTTCTTCTATCCTTTTCTTTCTTCTCTCTCTTGGTTTTTAATTTCTACTGATATCTCAGGCCCAAGAATCTGTGGGGTAAATTGGTGGGGCAGAACTTCTGGCAAAGAGTAAATCTTAGATTCATTTTTCAGAGGCCAATAGTCACACAAGTCATTTAAAAAAGAGAAAACACTTCTCGGGAAGAAAGGCATGATGGTGAAGAGTTTCAGGGGGGTTTCATTCAGAAAATTTGAATAGGCTTTTTTTTGTGTGTGTGTGGTACTGGGGATTGAACCCAGGGGCATTCTACCTCCAAGCTATACCCCCAGCCCTATTTTTTATTCTTTATTTTGAAATAGGGTCTCATTAAGTTGCAGAGTGCCTCATTAGGTAGCTGAGGCTACCCGGATCCTCCAGTCTTAGCCTCCCAAATGCTGGGATTACAAGCGTGGGCTACCACACCTGGCTTGAGTAGGCTTTTTTTGTGTGTGATACTGGAGATTGAACCTAGGGCGTTCTATCTCCCACCACACACCCAGACCCTTTTTTTTTTTTTAATGCGGTACTGGGGATTGAACCCAGGGGCATTTCACCTCCAAGCTATACCCTCAGTTGTATTTTTTATTCTTTATTTTGAAACAGCATCTAATTAAATTGTGGAGGGCCTCACTAAGTAGCTGAGGCTGGCCACGAACCAGGATCCTCCGGCCTCAGCCTTCCAAGTACTGGGATTACAAGTGTGCGCCACCACGCCCAGCTCCCAGACCTTTTTGTTCATTTGTTTATTTTGAAACTGGGTCTCACTAAGTTGCTAAGGCCAGTTTTGAACCCGTGGCCCACCTGTCTCAGCCTTCCAAATATTGGAGTTACAGGAGTGTGCCACTATGCCCAGCTTAGAGTGGGCTTTGGAGTCAGCCGGTGTAAGTTTGGCATCCTAGTTTCCTATCCTGGCTCTGGTACTTATTATCTTGGGCAAGTTTACAGCTGTCACTTCTCATCTTCAGGGAGATACATTTCAAGATCCCCAGTGCAAATTGAAACCACAGATAGTTGCATTAGTCAGTTTTCCATTGCTGTAACAAATTACCTGAAGCTGGGTCATGTACAATGAAAAGAGGCCTATTTAGCTCACAGTTTTGGAGGGTCAAGAGCATGGAATTGACATGTACTTGGATCTGGTGAGGTTCCCTTTGACCATGTTGCATGAAGCCCACCGTGTCAGTATGGTGGGAGTGTGCCCCAGAGGAGAGAGACCATGGTGAGAGAGAAAGCCAGAGAGACCAGAAGAAGGACCAGGCTTGTTCTTTAAAGACAATCCTCTTGAGAACTATCAGGGCCCCGCAAGAACTACATCTGTTCTTTCCTGAGTCCACACCTCATGACCTAAGGACCTCCACTAGCTCCACCTCCTAAGGGTTCCACACCACCTGCTTCCAGTGGCCGCACTTGAGGACCCAGCTCCCAAAACATGGACTCCTGGGGACACACTCAAACTACATCACTTGCATGTACTGGTTTTTTTTGTGGTACTGGAAATTGAATCCAGAGGCATTCTACCTCCGAGCTATACCCCCAACCCTATTTTATTCTTTATTTTGAAACAGGGTCTCACTAAGTTGCGGAGAGCCTAAGTAGCTGAGATTGGTCGTGAACCTGGATCCTCTGGTCTCAGCCTCCTAAGTACTGGGATTACAAGCGTGGACCACCATGCTTGGCTCCGTTTTTTCTTATCTATACATGCCAGTTTAATTTATACATCAAACACAATAATATTAAGAATAACTAAAGCCTGATGTGGCACAAGATTGTAATCCCAGTACTTGGGAGACTGAGACAGGAGGATCGAAGGTTCTCAGCCAGCCTCAGCAACTTGTGAGGCCCGCTGCAGCTTAGTGAGACCCTGTTTCAAAATAAAGAATAAAATAGGGCTGGGGGCGTAGCCAGGAGGTAGAATTCCTCTGGGTTCAATTCCCAGTACCCCCCCCCCAAAAGATAGAACAATTATAACAATATAGTGTAATGTTTACAAAATACCTTAAGTATTTTATTTTACTTTCACTTTCTCATGTAAGGGGAGCATTTTGTGGCTTCTCCTTGGCATGTCTGGCTTGTCAGCATCCCCACTCCTGTACTGTGGCCATCAAGTAAAGTAAGGGCTATTTGAACACAGTGAGGTGCTACAACCATGGACCCCATTCCAAGTGACAAATAGATGGGGCGTGTATACAGCAAGGAAATGCTGGACAAAGGGGCGACTCACATCCTGAGTGAGATTTCATCATGCCATTTCAAGCTTATGGTTTGTTTATTTCCAGGATTTTCCATTTAATATTTGCAGACCACAGTTTACCATGGGTAACTGAAATTGTGTAGAGTGAAACCATGGATAAGGCAGGACTACTGTCTTATTTTATTTTATTGGTATTGAGAATTGAACCCAAGGGCATTCTACCTCTGAGCTACATCTCTAGCTCCCCCTCCCCCCTTTTAAACTTTTTGTTTTCAAATAGGGTCTCACTAAATTTCTGAGGCTGGCCTCAAACCTGCAATCCTCTTGTCTCAGCCTCTCAAATACTGGGATTATAGGCATG
>PVLC010032968.1:0-11385 GCA_004027655.1 Graphiurus murinus | reverse complement strand
GAATTCAAGTTTGAATTTAAAGTAAATGAAAAATATGTTGCAAAGCTGGGCGTGGTGGCGCACGCTTGTAATCCCAGTACTTGGGAGACTGAGACAGGAGGATCACAGTTTCAAGGCCAGCCTCAGCTACCTAGTGAGGCCCTCTGCAACTTAGTGAGACCCTGCTTCAAAATAAAGAATAAAAAATAGAGCTGGGGGTGTAGCTCGGAGGTAGAATGCCCCTAAGTTCAATCCCTAGTATCAAACAAAAACAAAAACAAAATCCAAAAAACTTAGACCCTGCTTCAAAAAAAAAAAAGGCTGGGAGTATAGCTCAGAGGTAGAAAGCCCCTAGGTCCAATCCCCAGTGTGATAGTGTGATACACACACACACACACTCACAAACACACACACAGTCTTTGACAGAACTCAAGTTTGAATTTAAAGTAAATGAAAAATGGTAGAAAAATATGTTGCAAAGCTGGGCATGGTGGTGCATGCTTGTAATCCCAGTAATTGGGAGACTGAGGCAGGAGGATCACAGTTTCAAGGCCAGCCTCAGCTACTTAGTAAGGTCCTCTGCAACTTAGTGAGACCTTGCTTCAAAATACAGAATAAAAAATGGGGCTGAGGGTGTAGCTCGGAGGTAGAATGCCCCTGGGTTTAATCCCCAGTACCACAAAAAGAAAAATCTGTTGCAAATGAATGAAATTTAAGAAAATGGTACATTACATTTATTAAGTGATCATTAACTTTTGGAATAGAGCTAATCAGCAGCACTGAAAACAAACAAAACCAAAAAACAAAATAGAGCTGGTGTCCAGGCATGGTGGACATACCTATAATCCCAGTACTTGGGAGATTTAGACAGGAGAATATAGATCCTCAGCAATTTAGTGAGACCCTGTTTCATAATAAAAAAAATTAACAAGGCGTGGTGGCACATGCTTGTAATCCCAGCATTTGGGAGGCTGAGACCGGAGGATCTGGGTACGAGGCCAGCCTCAGTTACCTAGTGAGGCCCTCCGAAACTTAGGGAGACCCTGTTTCAAAATAAAGAATAAAAAATAGCTCGGAGGTAGAATGCCCCTGAGTTCAATCCCCAGTACCTCAAAAAAAAAAAAAAAAAAAAATTAACAGGGCCTGGGGTGTAGCTTGAAGGTAGAACATTACTGAGGTCAATCTCCAGTACTCCTCATCCCCACACAAAATAGAGCTGATATGGGAGCTACATTCGTGTGTAGCAGATCTCACCAGTAAAAAGTAATCTCAGGCCAGGCGTGGTGGCACACGTTTGTAATCCCAGCATTTGGGAGGCTGAGACTGGAGGATCCAGGTTCACGACCAGCCTCAGCTGCTTAGTGAGACCCACTGCAATTTAGTGAGACCCTGTTTCAAAATAAAGCATAAAATTAGGGCTGGGGTTGTAACTTGGAGGTAGAATGCCCCCAGGTTCCATCCCTAAAAAAAGTAATCTCAGAGGCGGGCGTGGGGGCACACACCTATAACCCCTGTATTTGGGAGGCTGAGACAGGAGGATCACAGGTTTTGGCCAGTCTCAGCTACTTGGTGAGGCCTCCTGCGAATTAGTGAGATCTTGTTTCAAAATAAAAGAATAAAGCCGGGCGCGGTGGCGCACGCTTGTAATCCCAGCATTTGGGAGTCTGAGACCAGAGGATCTGGGTTCACAGCCAGCCTCAGCTACCTAGTGAGGCACTCCACAATTTAGTGAGACTCGGTTTCAAAATAAAGAATAAAAAATAGGGCTGGGGTTATAACTCAGACCTAGAATGCCCCTGAGTTCAATCCCCAGTACCTCAAAAAAAAAAAAAAAAAAAAAAAAAGAATTAAAAAGGGCTGCTTTGTAGCTCAGAGGTATAATGTCTCTCAGAGGTAAAATGCCATCCCCAGTACCACAAGGAAAAAAAGTAATCTCAGAGCCAGACGTGGTGGTGCACACCTATAATCTGGGTACTTGAGAGGCTGAGACAGGAGGATTGCAAGACCCTGTTTCAAAACAAAAAAATAAAATTGACTCTAATATGCAGAAGCTAGGGAGTAATTGGGATTACCAGAGGGGCTTCAGATTGTGGAGCCAGGGAAAGGGAGGATCAATGAAGGAACTGCTTCCTTCCACATTCTGTACACATGTGAGAAAACCAGCGTCAATCTCAGTACCCTGTATGGGGAAGGGTGGGGGGAGCCACCAAGTGCTCTGTGTATGTCTGTCACCATCACTGTGACCTACATTATCATGTGAGACTCCGGTGCACCAATACAAGTATAAGAAAAGTAAATAAAATTGGGCTGGAGTGTAGCTCAGAGGTAGAATGCCCCTTAACCCTAACCCAGTGCCACAAAAAAAAAAAAAAAAAAAAAAAAAAATCAGAGCCAGGCATGGTGGCCCATGCTTGTAACCCCAGTACTTGGGAGGTTGAGACAGGAGAGTCGCAGGTTCAAGGACAACCTCAGCAAGTAGTGAGACTCTCAACAACCTAGCAAGACCCTGTTTCCAAATAAATAAAATCGGGCTAGAGATGTAGCTCGAAGTAGAATGCCTCTAGGGTCAATGCCCAATACCACAAAATAAAAAATAAATAAATACTTCTTAGGAATGACACACCAATTCAGGTTTTGTGATTTTTTTCCCTCTTAGGAAGACCTATTAGATAATAAGTTGGTGAGCCGGGCATGGTGGCGCAGGCTTGTAATCCCAGCATTCGGGAGGCTGAGACCGGAGGATCCAGGTTCTCGGCCAGCCTCAGCTACCTAGTGAGGCCCTCTGCAACTTAGTGAGACCCTGTTTCAAAATAAAGAATAAAAAATAGGGATGGGGATATAGCTCGGAGGTAGAATGCCCCTGAGTTAAATCCCCAGTACCACAAAAGAAAAAAAAAAGATAATAAGTTGTCAAGATTGAAAACAGGCAATGCAGCCCTATTTTCAGCTTTCTGTACTGTTTTTTGTTTGTTTTATTATAGAAATTAGAATATTCCTCCTGGCCTAGTTTCAAGAGACTTTAACTTTTTAAAATGAATGTTGCACTCTCTCATGCCGACATTATATTTTACTGCAGGATAAATAAAGAAGAAAGCGGAGAGAAGCAAAGCGGTGTTTGCAGATGTCTCAATAATGAGCAAGTGCGGCAGGAAAAAGCACATGCGGACGCATGGAAGGTCGGCGCGGGCGTCCTGTCCTCCTGGGTTCCACTCTGCTGTGACAGTCACAGCGACGAACTGACTGGCTATATGTGTGTGGGCACGCGCGCGCACGCGCGCACACACACAAACACACGCACATACACACACACACCCCCCACAGATGTGCGAGTACATGGGTGTCGACTGCGTGCTGTAATCTACTGGGTCCTTCAGCCACGTGGTTACAGCATCCGTCTCTGACCACGCACTCTGCTGCCACTGGAGGAGACAAATGACAGTCACACTCGGCTACGTGCCAGTGCCTTTTCAGTTAGAAAATAAGCCATTGAACTGGGCACAGTGGCGCACACCTGTAATCCCAGTACTTGGGAGGCTGAGACAGGAGGATAGAAGGTTTGAGGCCAGCCTCAGCAATTTATCGAGGCCCTGTTTCAAGATAAAAAGGGCTGGGAGTTTAGCTTGGAAGTAGGATGCCCCGGGTTCAATCCACACTATCACAAAAGAAAGAAAGAAAAACAGTGGGCCATTGAGAAGGATATGTTTAGATGGTTCAGTGGAACAATAGAATTAGAAAGTCCCAAGCTGGCATGGTGACGCGCACCTGTAACTCCAGTTCTTGGGAGGCTGAGACGGGAAGATCGAAGGTTCGTGGCCAGCCTCAGCTACTTAGTGAGGCCCTCTGCAATTTAGTGAGATCCTGTTTCAAAATAAAGAATAAAAAATAGGGCTGGGGGTGTAGCTTGGAGGTAGAATGCCCATGGTTTCCATCCCCAGTACCACACATACACACACAAAAAAAAAAAAGAAAAAAAAGAAAGTCCCCTAGCAAGGTACAGTGGCACACACCTGTGTTCCCAGTACTTGGGAGGCTGAAACAGGAGGATCACAGGTTCACAGACAGCCTCAGCTACTTAGTAAGGTCCTCTGCAATTTAGTGAGACCCTGTTTCAAAATAAAGAGTAAAAAATAGAGCTGGGATGTAGTTCAGAGGTAGAATGCCTCTGGGTTCAATCCCCAGTTCTGCAAAACAAACAAAAAACAAAATAAAAAAGTAGTGCTGGGGGTGCAGCTTCGAGGTAAAATGCCTCTGGGTTCAACTCCCAATACCAAAAAGAGAAAGAGAAAGAAAAAAAAGTCCCCAGAGTTATACTTGTAACTCTTGTGTAAAACAGAAGAAAGTTTCTAGTAATTTTTTTTCCCCCCTACAGTACTGGGGATTGAACTCAGGGACATTCTGCCTCTGAGCTATACCCCTAGCCCTATTTTTATTCTTTATTTTGAAACAGGGTCTCACTAAGTTGCAGAGTGCCTCACTAGGTAGCTGAGGCTGGCTGCGAACCTGGATCCTCCAGTCTCAGCCTCCCAAATGCTGGGATTACAAGCGTGCCCCACCACGCCCGGCTCTACCAGCTCTAGTAATGTTTTATGGCCACCTAAATAGAAATTTTCAGCTGAGTGTGGGGGCTCACACCTGTAATCTCAGTTCTTGGAAGTTGGTACAGGAAGATCTCAGGTTTGAGGTCAGCCTCAGCAACCTAGCAAGACTCTGTTTCGAAAGAAAAAGGGCTGAGGGTGTAGCTCAGTGGTAAAATGCCCCTGGGTTCAAACCTCAGTACGGAAAAAAACAAAACCCCACCAATGCGGCCACTGGCGCTCGACTGTCTGCTTCTCAGGACGTACCCACCTAAGGTTTCAGCACTGACGCCGCCCTGAGCATCGCGCTTGAGGTGTTCTGCGGTAAAGAAGCTTTTTTTTTTTTTCCCCCCAGTACTGAGGATTGAACCTAGGGATATTCTACCTCCAAGGTATACCCCCAGACCTATTTTTATTTATTTATTTATTTATTTATTTATTTATTTATTTATTTATTTGGTGGTACTGAGGAATGAACCCAGGGGCATTCTACCTCTGAGCTACACCCCCAGTCCTATTTTTTAGTCTTTATTTATTTATTTTTATTAATTGGTGCATTGTAATCATACGTCTTTGTTAGGTACAAGCTGATAAAGACATACACTCAAACATTTCTCATTTAACCCCTTCCCCAATTCCCACCCCACTCCCTCTCTCTCTCTCTTTCTCAAATTCAGTTTAGTGATTGACTTTGATATATTTGTGAAAGTACATCATATCATGTGCATTAGGGTGCCCCCCCCCCGCTGCATCACCTTCAGTTAAGTCAACTTCTTTGCTTATCTAGGGTTTCTCCTTTTTCATCTGGAGTCCCTCTTATGCCCCATCTTCTCTCTAGCATCTGCATATTAGGGAGAACATATGCTTTTTCACTCTTTGTGAATGACTAATCTCACTTAACATAATGTTTTCCAGTTGCATCCATTTCCCTGCAGTAACATGATTTTGTTCTTCTTTATGGCTGAGTAAAATTCCATTGTGTACATATCCCATAGTTTTGTAAAACTCAGGGGCATTCTACCTCCAAGCTACACCCCCAGCCCTATTTTTTATTCTTTATTTTGAAACAGGGTCTTACTAAGTTTTGGAGTGCCTCACTAGGTAACTGAGGCTGGCCGCAAACCTGGATCCTCCAGTCTCAGCCTCCCAAATACTGGGATTACAAGCATGCTCCATCATGCCTGGCCAAGTCTTTATTTTGAAACAGGGCCTCACTAAATAGCTGAGGCTAGCCTCGAACCTGCAACCCTCCTGTCTCAGCCTCCCAAGTACTGGGATGACAAGCATGCACCACCACACCCACCTGGCACTAGAAGCTCTTTTAAACTTGGATATTTAAAGCAGACACTCCTCGCCCTCCTTACCCTACAGAAGCCCTGTCAGCAGCATTCCCTGGGGCAGCTCACAGAGGCTAAGCAGGAGGAATTAGCACTCTTGACACTACACTGACTTAACGCCGCTCTGAACCAGAGAGCCACCCAGGCCGTCAAAGAGAGGAGATGGGGAATTGGGGGTAGTAAGGGCAAGACATTTTCCTATGGCAGGCTGTAGGGGTTTTGTTTTGGTATAATTCGTCCAAATCGTCCTGGTCCCTTACTGTGGTCTAGACAGTAGCAGCCAGGTTTGAGAGGGGAAGTCGTGGAGCAGGTCAAGGCTACTGAAATACAGAGTAGGTAAAAGACAGCCTAGGACCTGCAGGACCTGGTGACGAATTAAATGTGGGTGTGTGGGAGAACCATTTGAGGATTTCAATACAAAGTCCTAAATGGGCCGGGCACGGTGGCGCACGCTTGTAATCCCAGCATTTGGGAGGCTGAGACCAGAGTATCTGGGTTCTAGGCCAGCCTCAGCTACCTAGTGAGGCACTCGGCAACTTAGTGAGACTCGGTTTCAAAATAAAGAATAAAAAAAATAGGGCTGAGGGTATAGCTGGAAGGTAGAATGCCCCTGAGTTCAATCCCCAGTACTGCAACAACAACAACAAAAAAACCCAAAAAACAACAACAACAAAAAACCAAAGTCTTAAATGGACTGCATACTCTCTGGATATTTATTTTTCGGTACTGGAAATGGAACCCTGGGGCATTCTACCTCCGAGCTACACCCCAAGCCCTATTTTTTTATCCTTTATTTTGAAACAGGGTCTCACTAAGTTGCGGAGGGCCTCACTAAGCAGCTGAGGCTGGCCTCAAACCCAGATCCTCCAATCTCAGTCTCCCAAATGCTGGGATTACAAGCATGCGCCACCACGCCCGGCTCTATTTAATTCTTTTGAAACAGGGTCTTGGTAGGCTACTGAAAGTCTTAAGTAGCTGAGGCTGTCCTTGAACCTGTGATCTTCCTGTCTCAGCCTCCCAAGTACTGGGATTACAGGGGTGTGCCACTATGCCCAGCCCACATCAAACTATTGTCATTTGAAAAGATACAGGCCAGCAGGAAGTAGTTCCTGTAAACGTTTAAAAAGTTTGAGCTGTGCCTGTCTTCCCAATACTTGGGAGGCGGAGGCAGACTCAAAGACAGCTTCCCCAGGTACTGAGATTCGAAGAGGGCTGGGGCTGTAGCCCGGAGGTAGAATGAATGCCCATGGGTTCAATCCCCGGTACCCTCCCCACAAACAATAATAATTCCCAAAACCATAAAAGAAAGAGAAAGGGAGGAAGGAAGTTAAGCAGGAAGGAAGAACATCAGAAATCTAGGTGAAAACAGTACCCAGTGTCTCCTGATGCTTGAGACAGGCCTTAATGCTTCTTCCTTTTGACTGTCTTTGCAGACAAATGACCATGGAAACAATTGAACCCCAGCAGAACGGAAGTATAACAGACTGTGTGGCGGAGAGCGAGTCTGCACACGTGCAGACTCAGGCTGGCCGGAGTGCCATTCCCACTTTAGCCCAGGTAGGACACAGGCCCCGCAGAGGGGAGGGAGCCGAGGGTGAGAGCCAGGCGCTCCTCTTCTCCTGCTGGTCTGGAGTTTCCCACGATGCCCGCTGCTATCAGCTGTCCTTACTAAACTTGACAGTGAAAGGAAGATGCTAATTCTAGTTGCTTTTTTTTTTTTTTTTTTTTTTTTGGTACTGAGGATTGAACCTAGGGACATTCTACTTCTGAACAACACCCCTAGCCCTATTCTATTTTTTTTTTTTTTTTTTTTTTTTTTGGAAATGGTCTCATTAAGTTGCCAAAAGCCTCACTAAGTTGCTGAGGCTGGTTTCAAACCTTCGATCCTCCTGTCTCAGCCTTCCAAGTGCTGGGGTTAGAGCCCATTCCCCGCTTATGTTTATATTACTTTATTACTTTATTTATTTATTGGTGCAGGGGATGGAATCCAGGGTCAGTCTGCCTCCGAGCTCCACTCCTTATTTTTTATTTTTATTTTGAAGCAGGGTCTTACTCTGTTGACAAGAATTTCACTACTTGCTGAGGCTGTCCTTGAACCTGCCGGCCTCTTGTCTCAGCCTCCCAAGTACTGGGATTACTGGTGTGTACCACCATGCCTGGCTTTTTTACTTTTATATTATAACAGAGTACCCCTCCACCACCCCCACCCAGGGAAGGAAAATAAAACACCTCCCCATCTCTCCCTCCACTCCCACTCTCTCTCTTCATTTAACTTAAGTCCCTTTTTTTGTGTGTGTGGTGCTGGTGATTGAACTCAGGGACTTTCTACCTCCGAGCTACACCCCCAGCCCTATTTTTTATTCTTTATTTTGAAACCGAGTCTCACTAAGTTGCGGAGGGCCTCACTAGGTAGCTGAGGCTGGCCGAGAACCCGGATCCTCCAGTCTCAGCCTCCCGAATGCTGGGATTACAAGCGTGTGCCACCACGCCCGGCCAATGAAGTGTGGTTTTCTACAGCTGCCAAGGACATGACTGTGGACCAAGCTTAAAGCCTTCAATCTGAAAACTAAACAGTTTTATGTATGTATGTATGTATGTATGTATGTATGTATGTATATATTTATTGTGTGGTACTGGGGATTGAACCCAGGGACATTCTGCCTCTGAGCTATATCCCAAGCCCTATTTTATTTATTTTATGTTTTGTGGTGCTAGGGTTGAACTCAGGGGCATTCTACCTTTGAGCTACACTCCCAGCCCATTTTATTTAATTTTTATTTGAAAACTGGGTCTCACTAAGTTGCTGAGGCTCTCATGAAGTTGCTGAGGCTGACTTTGAACCTGTGGTCCTCCTGTCTCAGCCTCCCAAGAACTGGGATTACAGGCGTGCCACCACACCCGGCTACTAAGCAACTCTTCTTAGTGGAAGACCACATGTGAAGGTTTCAGCAAAGCAGAACCTCAGGAGGGGTGTCAGCATCGAGACCTCGTCCTGCACACAGCCCTTCACCTCTCTGGACACTGCTGCCCCTTCTTTTGTTTTGGTACCAAGGATCGAACCCAAGGGCATTTTAACTCAGAGCTAACCCCCAGCACTTTTTTTTTTTTTATCTTTCCCCCCCTTTTTTAAAAATTTGGTGCATTGTAATCACACATCTTTGTTAGGTACAAGCTAGTATAGGTAAAGGCATCCATGCACACATTTCTCATTTAACCTTTCTCCAATTCCCACCCCACTCCCTTCTCCTCCCTCCTTCTCGAGGTCAGTTTAGTGATTGACTTTGATGTGTTCATGAAAGTACATCATGCTCATTAGTGTGTCCCCCTCTCCCCATCACCTTCCATTAAGTAAAATTCTTTGTTCACCTAAGGATTCTCCTTCTTCATCTGGAGTCCCTCTTGTGTCCCATTTTCTCCCTAGCTTCCACATATTAGGGAGAGCATACGATTTTTTACTTTTTGTGACTGACTAATCTCACTTAACATAATGTTTTTCAGTTCCATCCATTTCCCTGCAAATAACATGATTTTGTTCTTCTTTATGACTGAGTAAAATTCCATTGTGTACATATCCCATGGTTTCGTAATCCATTCATCTGTTGATGGACATCTTGGCTGGTTCCATAGTTTGGCAATTGTAAACTGTGCAGCTATAAACATAGATACATATGCATTGGTCTGATAGTTTGGTTTCCGTTCTTTTGGGTAGATACCCAGAAGTGGTATTGCTGGATCATATGGTAGGTTCATTCCCATTCTTCTGAGGATCCTCCATATTGTTTTCCAAAGTGGTTGCACTAATTTGCAATCCCACCAACAGTGTATTAGGGTTCCCACTTCTCCATCTTCTAAGGTCTTTGTCGATTTCTTTTTTCAGCTTTTTGTAGTTTTCCTTATAGAGGTCTTTTACCTCTTTGGTTAGGTTTATCCCTAAGTATTTTATTTTTTTGGGGTGCTATTGTGAGTGGAATTGTTTTCTGGATTTCTTTTTCAGTGGTTTTATGGTTGGCATACAGGAAAGCTTCTGATTTTTTTTTTTTTTTTGCGGTACTGGGGATTGAACTCAGGGGCAATCTACCTCCAAGCTATACCCCCAGCCCTATTTTTCATTCTTTATTTTGAAACTGAGTCTCACTAAGTTGCAGAGTGCCTCACTAGGGAGCTGAGGCTGGCTGCGAACCCAGATCCTCCGGTCTCAGCCTCCCGATGCTGGGATTACAAGCCTGCGCCACCACGCCCGGCTAAAGCTTCTGATTTTTGAAGATTGATTTTGTATCCAGACACTTTGCTGAATTTGTTGATCAGTTCTATAAGTTTTTTGGCTGACTTTGTTGAGTCTTTTATGTATAATATCATGTCATCTGCAAAGAGGAATAGTTTTAGTTCTTCTTTCCCTATTTTTACCCCTTTGATTTCCTTCTCTTGCCTTATTGCTCTGGCTAGAGTCTCAAGTACTATGTTGAACAGAAGAGGTGATAATGGACATCCTTGCCTTGTTCCTGTTTTTAGTGGGAACTCTTGCAGTTTTTCTCCATTTAATATGATATTGGCTGTGGGCCTATTGTATATTGCCTCTATGATTTTGAGCTATGTTCCTTCTATTCCGATTCTCTGCAGTGTTTTTAGCATGAATGGGTGTTGAATCTTGTCAAATGCTTTTTCAGCTGGGCGTGGTGGTGCACACTTGTAATCCCAGCATTTGGGAGGCTGAGACCGGAGGATCCTGGTTCACGGCCAGGCTCAGCTACCTAGTGAGGCACTCCAAAACTTAGTGAGACCCGGTTTCAAAATAAACAATAAAAAATAGGACTGGGGGTGTAGCTGGGAGGTAGAATGCCCCTGAGTTCAATCCTCAGTACCGCAAAAAACAAACAAACAAATGCTTTTTCAGCATCAATTGAGATGATCATGTGATTTTTGTCTTTGAGTTCGTTTATGTGGTGTATTACATGGATTGTTTTTCGAATGTTAAACCAGCCTTGCATCCCTGGGATGAACCCAACTTGGTCATGGTGTAAAATTTTCTTGATGTGGTTTTGAATGCGCATTGCTAGTATCTTGTTTAGCAGTTTTGCATCTAAGTTCATCAATGATATAGGCCTATAGTTTTCTTTCTTGAGCTGTCTTTATTTGGCTTTGGTATTAATGTGATGTTGTTCATATAAAGTGTTTGGAAGAGTCCCGTTTCTTTCTATTTCACGGAATAGTTTGAGGAGTATTGGGATTAGCTCTTCCATAAATGTTTTATAAAATTCACTTGGAAAACCATCTGGCCCTGGGCTTTTGTTTGATGGTAAACTTTTTATTGCTGTTTGCTGTTTCTATTTCTTTGATTTTTATTGGTTGATTTAAGCTTTCTATATCTTCTTGACTCAATTTAGGAAGGTTGTATGTATCTAAAAAATTGTCAATTTCTTCCAGATTTTCCATTTTGTTGGAGTATAGTTTTTCAAAATAGGTTTTTTTTTTTTTTTTTTTTTTTTTTTTTTTTTTTG
>PVLC010032967.1:6108-17898 GCA_004027655.1 Graphiurus murinus | reverse complement strand
GGACAGGCGCTGAGCCATGCCACCTGGCTAAGCTGCCCACTGACTTCCCACTCATAGAAATCCCACTCAGACATCGTGTGAAATAATAAATAAATGCTTATATTTATTCATTTATTTACTTTTGCAGTACCGGGATTGAACCCAGAGGCATTCCACCTTCGAGCTACACCCCCAACCCTATTTTTTATTCTTTTATTTTTGAAACAGGGTTTCACTAAGTTGTGGAGGGCCTCACTAAGTAGCTGAGGCTGGCCACGAACCTGTGCTCCTCCTGTCTCAGCCTCCAAAGTACTGGGATTACAAGCATGTGCCACCATGCCTGGCTTAAGTGTAGATATTTTAAGCTGTTGAGTTCAGGATATTTATTTATTTATTTATTTATTTATTTATTTATTTATTTATTTATTGTGGTACTGGGAATTGAACCCAGAGGCATTCTACCTCTGAGCTACACCCCCAGCCCTATCTTATTCTTTCTATTTTGAAATAGGTTCTCACTAAATTGCAGAGGGCCTCACTAAGTTGCCGAGGCTGGCCACAAACCCATGATCCTCCTGTCTCAGCCTCTCAAGTACTGGGATTACAAGTGTGCTCCTGGCTGGGATAATTATTTAATGCAGTAAAGTTGACAACTAATGCACCATGTTTACTCCACTACAGGATACTTTTGTTGAGGGGTGTAGTTTGGAAAACATGACTTAAAAAAAAAAAAAATCACTAGAAAATTGTAAAACCAGGCAAGCTTAGAAGATGCTGCAGGTGAGGCGGACACAGCATGGTGGACAGGTAGGAGGCTGCTGCGGGGATGCAGGGGAGAGGGAGGGGCCATGGTGGAACTGTCCGAGAGCCTGAGACCAGCATTCCCGATGCCCATCATGGCTACCAAATCTTAATACTGTCCTCGTTCAATTAAAAATCAACATACTCAGCCGGGCGTGGTGGTGCACGCTTGTAATCCCAGCATTCGGGAGGCTGAGACCGGAGGATCCGGGTTCGAGGCCAGCCCCAGCTACCTAGTGAGGCACTCCGCAACTTAGTGAGACTCGGTTTCAAAATAAAGAATAAAAAATGGGGCTGGGGGTATAGCTCGGAGGTAGAATGCCCCTGAGTTCAATCCCCAGTACCGCCAAAAAAAAAAACCAAAAAAAAAAAAAAAAAATCAACATACTCTTTTCTTTGGCTTCATGCTACGCCATGGGATGTCATGGGCCTGAGGGGCTGAGGGGCTTGCTGTGCTTTTACTCATATAGAATACAATAAATAATTAAATGAAAAATTTCCTCCCCTAGAAGCGTGCTTGGGAGCCACAGTGGCCACGTGACTTAGGCAGATGTGAAGGGTCTCCTAGTCCCCTGATCAAGGCAAGAGGGAGGAACCACCGAAGCCCTTCCTTACCAAGGGTTCCTTTCTCCAGGGAAGCCGCCTTCCCTCCATTTTCCCGTTCCCTCCCCCTTAGGCTGCAGTCCTTAAGTGGAGGCCTTGACCAGCTCCTCCACCTCCTTGCCAAACCAGCAGAGGCAGGGAAGCCCGAAGAGGGCTTTTGATCACAGCAGGTTCCTGATTACTGTTGATGAATATGCTAATGAGGCACCAACCCTGAGCCCCTCCCTCCCGCGCTCGCTCTCTCCCAGGGCCAGTTAGCTGGAACTTCACCAGGGACAGGTTCCAGGACCACCTAGTGGGAGAGAGAGCCGCCGTGGGTGGTCTTGCAAGCGATCCCAGGTCACTGCTGCCCTTTATCCGGTCATTCTGAGCTTGGAAAGCTCTCAGACAGCAGGGAAGGAGAGGGTGGAGAAGGAAGGGCCTTGGCAGGGAAGGGATGGAAGCTGAGAACCCACAGAGTCCCCTAAACCACTCAACGCGCCCTTTCTACGCAGACCCTCTCGACGCCCGGGCCAAATTACAAACTGTACAGAAGCAATCAGTGATGCTGGCCTGAGCTGCTCCTCCCCACCCCCACCCCCTTGGCAAACACCAGCCAGTCCTGGCTGCTCCTGGCTCCTGCCAGACCTCTGAGGACCAGACCTGGGACATCCATCTGAGCCACAGGCAAGTCCCTACACCTTGGGAGGAGATTACGAGGGAGAGAGGGCCCGGCGACAGGGGAGAGCAAAGAGCAGGCTCCCGGGGGGCGTGCACCAGTATCCAGGGCTGCTAGCTAGGGCTGTACCTGCCTCACGGTGGGTCAGCTCAGCTCCACTTACCGGGGGCACCTAGAGCACCACCCTGCCTACCCCTGCCTTCCCCCACCCCTGCTCAGTGGGGCCCAGGCGCTCATCCTCCCGCCTCCCATTCATCCATCCGTGGGGCAGCGCTGACTAGCTCACATCTCTGGAAAAGCTCTTTATCACGGACAACCATGGAACGCTATTAATGGCAGCTCCCGTCCCCTTCAGAGCAGCAGAGGGACAGGATGGCAAGACCTCCTGCCTGGGAATGCCTCCAGCTTACCTTGTCTATGGCCCTGCCAGACCTGCACCTTGAGAGAAAAGGGTTTACTCTACAGATGTTCTAGCATTTTCCACGGGCAAGGAACAGCCTGTGGGGAGGAGCAGAGGCAGGCGGGACTCGACCTCCCGCCCGCAGCAGGTGATCAGTCAACATCTGTTGAGTGGAGCTACAAGCCCAAGGAAGCGTTGGGAAGGGGAAGGGAGACGTTGCCTTCTCCACGTGGGAGGGGCTGATGCTTTTGTAATGAGAAGCAATCCAAGATGGGGAGCAGAAAGAAACAGGTCACTTGAACAAGGCAGGAGGCGCCCAGGGTCCTCAAGGTGCTGGTGTGGGGGATACAGTGAGAGGGAGGCACTGTCTGCCCTCTGGCTTAGACAGATGTGGATAAAGGCCGAGGTCTCTGGTTCTATGGTCTCCAAGGTAGAGCTGTCCAAGATAACCATTGGGGCATGAGGAGAGACGTGGAGATGTCTATTGATATGTATCCAATTGATTAATTAAATCATTCATTCATTCACTCATTCATTCATTCATTCATTCATTGTCGTACTGGGGATTGAACCCAGGGGCACTGTACCTTTGATCTACACCCCCAGCCCTTTTTATTTTTTGCTTTTAAACAGGGTGTCCAGGTTGCTGAGAGTCTCGCTATATTACTGAGGCTGTCCTCGAACCTGCCATCCTCCTGCCTCAGCCTCCCAAGTACTAGGATTACAGGTGTGTGCCACTCGCCTGGCTAAGCCCTAGTTTCTGACAACTGTAAGTAAGCACTGCCCTACCCACTACATATATTGCTGAATAATTTAGAAACATTTAGTTCACTCAGCCTCATGATTGAACAAAGCAGGCCACATGAGCACCTTTTTCAGACAAATGCAGTTGAGTGACAAAAACAGCCAGTCACCACTCTAAGATGAATCCCACATTTCTTCACTTTCTTAGAAAGACTGGTGTGTGTGTGTGTGTGTGTGTGTGTGTGTGTGTGTGTGTGTGTGTGTGTTACTGGGATTGAACTCAGAGGCATTCTACCTTTGAGCTACACCCCCAGCCTGATTTTATTTCTTATTTGGAAACAGGGTCTCGCTAAGTTGATGAGAATCTCATTACTTGCTGAGGCTGTCCTAGAACCTGTGATCCTCTTCCTGTCTCGGCCTCCCAAGTACTGGGATTATACACGTGTTCCACCACACCTGGCTAGAGAGGCTGTTTTAAACACAGTCTCTGTTTAAAGAGGGTGCTGAGGTCGTGGGGCATTTGCTCCTGTGCTACAGAACGCAGACCTGGGAGGAGGAAGCATTCACTTTGGGATTTCTACCATGCCCCATTCACCCCCTGCCATCTTCGGTTCCTACGTAGACCAAAACTTAGAGACTGTGACACCAAAGAAGACTTAGTTTGCAGAGGTACTTTGTGGTCAGAGGAAATCTGCCTTGTAGCGAGCATGGGTGTGCCTGGACTTCCGGGGGAACTCTGTTGGGAATCCAGGGTCAAGTGGGTCCAAGGGCAACCTGACCTTCAGAGCTGGCCGTTCAGATGGTCTGCGCTCCAGAGTACACGGGGATTCTCGTGGGGACATGGCAGGAGCTGCAGAACGCCTGGCTCTGCTGAGGGGCCCACCCACGGGTCCTGGAGATGCTCTCTGGCAAGGCTGAGCGGGGACACCCAGGGCTCTTGCAGCAGCCAGGCCCCTGCCATGGCCCACGAGTACAGATCAAGACCCCTTGCAGTCCCTGTTCCCTGTTCACAAGCTCTGCATCCTCGATCACATGCTTACTATAAATAAAGCATTTGAATGGCATCCATCTCAACCCCCCTCACCCAGGACAAGTGACTGAGGCTAGAGCCCTGGCCTTTTGCCCCCCCCCCACCTCAATCCCCCATCAAATCTTAACCCTTGCCCACCTTGACCGCCCAAGGTTCTGAGCAGCTTTGGCTTGAGCCTGACCCATCTTCAAGTCTGGGGGGCTAGCACAGTGGGGCCCGGCCGTGGGGTCAGCAGCCACGGACAGAGACTCTTGGCGATCATCCTCTTCCTCCTCCAAGAGGTGGAAGGAGCTAAAGAGTGTATGTCTCCTGCAGCTCATCTCGGGCTCAGCTTTCCCTAAGTGTCTCTCTGCTGAAGCCAGCTATTCTCATCCACGTCCTTCCTTCCTGCAAGCATCCCATTGGCACCCACTTCTCCCCAAAGGCGTCCTCTGGGCCCTTGGGACTGCCAATGGTCATCGAGCTCAGCCAGGCTGTGCTGAAGACCAGGGAAGCTCAGAGCAGAGGCTCGTGGGGCACACCCACTTGGACCACGCAGGAAGAGGGAGGGCTGGTGGCCAGAGGCAGCTGCCCACAACCTGCATCCAGATGGCACTGCTGGAGTGACACCCTGGCGCTGCAGAGACTCCAGACCCCACTACCCTCGCAGCTGCTCGGCTCACCTGCCCCAGGTCCCCCAGGAGGTGCAGCCAGGGAAGGAAGGCTCTAACTGGCAGGCTCTCCCTCCGGCCCTCGGTTCCACCTACAGACTGCTCCCCCTGCTTCTCTTCTGCCCACCCTCTCGCCAACCACCCACAGGCCTGCCTGCCAGGTCCCAGGCAGAGGAGTGGCTATTAATTATTAAAGCAAACAAAAGCATTTCCTAGCAGGGAGGCTGGCCTGCAGCTGCTTACAGGAAAGGCAGCCCCAGCTGGCTTCCCTCTCCAGGGCCCTGCCCTGGGCTGGGACAGGCTCATGGGAGAGGCCCGGCCTGGGTCCGCCCGAGGTCTCCCCATCCCAGGAAGCACAACAGAAGAAAGCTGCTCCTGGGCTGAGTCCACTGGCAGGAAGCCTCGTCTGCAGGGGAGGCAGGGAAAGGTGGGCTGAGGTTGGGCATGTGGGTTTCAGAGATAAGTCTGATTGGCTCAGGACAGGAGCGGTCACAGCAGTGGCCGGCCAGCCGGGAGGCCCTGTGCAGACTTCCCTGGTAGGAAGGCCCTCTCCGCCTGCCTCTCTTCCCTCTCTCCTGCCTCCAGCTGCAGGGTATGCAGCCCCACTTTCCCCCTACTTCTCTCGCTCAGAACTTTCCTCCCTGTTGGCAGAGCCTCCCTCACTGATCTTAGGAAGCCTTCCGGGTCTACTCTTGTACACCCATCTTCTGCAAAACCTTGGCAACTCTGTGAAGGCCAGGTTGGAGAATTGGGGGGGGGGGGTGCTGCACCAGTACCTGGTTCCTGGAACCAGTCAAGGGGAGGAGGGGAGCCCCACAAAGAGGGACTTGGGGGTCTTCTAAGATGTACTCTGCTCCCTTCAGCAGACACTCCTTGTTCCCCTGCAGACTATCTGAACCTGTTCTAGGTGATGTGGACCCCAGGATGAGTGAGCTGCCGTCTTTGTCCTAGAGGAAGGTCCCGGCTGACAAGGCCAGGAAAATGGAGACAGAGACTCTGGCCTATGGTAAGCATCCCTAGGTAGCACTAAGGCGGTTCCCCTGGGCGGGGGGAAGGGCCCAGGCAGCAGGTGCTGGGGGGTGGGGCCTGAAAGGCTGCTGAGACGTTACTAGGTGGGTGTGTAGGTGTTCCGGGCAGGAGGACTGCTTTGAGGGGCGGAAGGCTTACTTGCAGTCCTGCTACTTCTCCAACACTGTATGCCAAGTGTGCAGAAACAGGGAAGGAATGTTGGGGTCAGATGGCGATGAGCCCTGAATGCTGACTGACCAGGAGGAGGTGGGGACAGGCCTGTGGCGAGCGCCCTCAGGCAGCACTAAGAACCTGGGGAGACAGGGCCAGGGCTGCAGCGCGCCGGCTCACTTTGTTTTTAATCAGGGCAGAGCCAGGATCTGAGAAAAGTGGAAATATTGCTTTGGCCCATGGCGCACAGAAAAAGGTTTTGAGGGAGCGGCGACAGGTGGAGGTGTGGTGCCAGACGGAGAGGCGAGGTGGTACACCAGGGCGCGGTTATCCTTCCAGCCGGGGAGGAGGAAGTCAAGGCCGGGGGTTCATTGTTAAAGTGGTGGTGGTGGACACAGGAGGGGAAATCCACAGCCCCTGACAAGCAGGTGGCTGAGGGGGAGGAGAGAAGGCGTCAAAGAGCGCCCCATGCCAAGATGCCCGGCGGGAGAGGAGCCAGGCAGAGGCGGGGAAGGGAGGTAGAGACAGAGCAGGACTGTTCCTGGTTGCTGTCTGGGGTGCAGAGACCGGCCGGGCACAAGATCCAAAAGGAAGAGGTGACAGGCAATGTGGAGAAGGTGAGGGGCAAGGACCAGCCTCCTCTGGAAGCAACGAAGAGAATCAACCACACGTGCGGGCTCCCAGGCTGGGTCCAGAGACAGAGAAGTGTCTGCACTGGGGACAAGTAGCCAGGTCTGAACAAACTCCCCTGTTCCAATTGCAGAAGACCTGTGAGGCCAGTGATGTGGCTGTGGGGGCTCCGACTGGGCCCCTTAACCCCCCTCAACACAACACTGCTGGTGCCCAGCCCTGGGGGGGGGGTGCTCCTACACTTCCTGTACCCAACACAGGTGACAAGGGCACTGCCTCCTTGGCATCTGCTTCCCCCTCATCCAACCTGCTGGCTCTGGGCAGGCCTGGAGGGGAAGGTCAGGGAGGAAACAGAACCTCTTCTCCCAGAAGCTCCTCCAGCCCTTGCAAGGAGCTCTCACCACACAGGCTGTGGTGGGGGCTAAGGACGGACCCAGGTGAAGAAAGCGACCATCTCGAGATTAAAAAAAAGAAAGAAAGAAAAGAAAAGAAAAAGCCAGAACCAACAGAAACACGCAGAACACACCATTGTAAGCACAGCACAGGCAAACCCAGTTCATGGGAAGAACACGAGACGCAAACCATTCGAATGCTGACAGCAGTGGTGGTGGAGAGGTGGGATCTAGTTCTCCGCATTCCCGTTTTTCTGGAATGTAGTTCTGCCACTCCTAAAACTTAAGGGAACCTATTCATGGGCGAGACCCCTTGTCCTCCTGCGGAGCTCAGCTCCAGCTAGAACCCAGGGCGCACCCTCCGGATGGTGGCAAGAGGACAGGCAGGTAGAAACACAGCTTCAGTTTGCACAGAAAGCAGAGTGTGTGTGTGTGTGTGTGTGTGTGTGTGTGTGTGTGTATTACCCCGAGAGGCTGGGGTGGACCATGCGTGGTGACCCCTGGACAGGACCAGTGCTGTGAGCCTGGGCGGCTGTGCTAGGCCTGGACTGCCCTGGAAACTCAGCAGACCCCTTCAGGCTGCTGGAGGGCAGCGGCTCAACCTTCCCAGCGGCCCAGCGTCCACCGTGTTCCAGCTGTCTGCAGAGGCAGCCCCTGCAGAGTGCTAGCCTCCGCTCCATGCTGGGGTTACAGCCAGTCTGGGTCTCGGGTGCTACAGAGGACGGGTCAATAATCCTTTAACCTTCCTGTCCAAATCCTGGAGTCCATCCCCACAACCCAGAAAAGGAGTCAGAGGAAACAGAGGTGGGCGCTGGTTCCCAAAGGCCTCCCGCCTCACGCAGGACCTAACTGTAAACATCTGGCGGGGCGGCAGGACCCTGTCCAGTTCTCCGCCCCAGTCACGGCAGCCGGCCCACCGCATCCCTTGGGTCACTCTTCAGCCCCGAGCCCAGCCGTACCTTTGACGCACCCACCCCCATCCTCCAACTCTGAGGGGCGTGGGATAGGAGAAAGGGGGCAGGCTTTCTTGCCCTTCTTGGCAGAAAGCTGTGGAATTGGTCAAGCAGAGGCTTTGGGACTGCCCAGGGCGGAGGGTCGGACGTTCCTAGACGGCTGGTAGCTGTGGATCGCGGCTCAGGAACCGCAGGCAGAGGGTTCCTCCTCGAGCCCTGGACGGCCGCGAGCGACCTTCAGAAACCAGAGTCGGGGCAGCCTCGGGAGGAGGCAGAAGCCCCGCCCCGGCCCGCCCCGCATCCTCGGAGGAGCGAGAGAACTCCGCGGGACCGTCCAGAGTTAGGGCGCCCCGCGCGCCTCGCGCCGGGAACCGTCCCACCCGCGTGCGCCGGTCCGGCGGCGCGCTTACCTCTGCGCCGCGGTGCTGGAGTCCAGGATGCCCGCCCCCTGCATCCAGGAGCGCACGGAGCCCAGGCCGGCGGGCAGCAGCGGCTCCTCCTTCAGGCTCAGCCCGCCGCGGGGCAGAGCGTCCTGCGCGGGGAACATCGGGACGCGCGTCGGGGTCCGGTCCGCCGCCGCTCAGCCCGACCCGACGGCACCGGCGCCTCCCGGAGCGCGGCGCAGCGCGGAGTCCCGGCGGCGCGGTGCGCGCTCGGCGCTCGGGCGCTCCCTCGGAACACGCGGGTCCGCGGGCGCCGGCGCCGTGCCGCCCTCGGGCGCGGGGCGGGAGCTGCAGGGATTCCCCCGCGGCCTGAGCTCGGGCGGGCGGGCTGCGCCGCGCCGAGGGCGGGAGGGAGCCGCGCCCGCAGCCGTCCGCGCGGAGGCGCCCCAGCGGCGCGCTCTGGCGGCTGCCCGGGGCCGTGGTCGTCGGAGGGGGGGCCCGAGCGCCCCGGGGCCGCCCGCCCTCTCCCTCGGCCCCCACCTCCCGCCCGCCCGCCCGCGGCGCCGCGCTGATTACCATCCGGGAGGCGGAGGCTGCGGGCGCGGAGCTCGCCGGCGGCGGCGACAGGAGCAGCAGCAGCCGCGCGTCCCGGGGAAAGGCAGGGGCCGCGCCGGGCCAGCAGACGCCGCCGCCGCGAGCGCCCCGGCGCCCCGGCCCGGCCGCAGCCCCGGGCGGCAGCACCTGGAGCAGCAGCAGCAGCAGCCCGGCCGACTCCCCCCGGGGCCCGGGCCCCGCGTCGCCCCGCCGCCGCCGCCGCCGCCCGCCGCTCCCCGGGGCCTGGCCGCGGGCCCGGGCCATCCCGCCGCCGCCGCCGCCGCTCCCGGGGGAGCGGGAGCCGAGGGAGGGCGCGCGGGCGGGAGGAGGGATGCGCGAGCCGCGGGCCCAGGGGACGGGGCCGGGGCGACGGGGGCGGGGCGGCGCGGCCGGCCGAGGGGCGGCCGGGGACGTGACATCATCGGGGGAGGAGCGGCCGGGCGCGGGCCGCGGCGCGGGGCCGACCCTGGCGAGCCGGGCGCCGGGGCGGGGGGCTGCGGCCTGCCGAAGGCCGCGGGAGGGAACAGGTGGGCCCGGCGGGGGCGCGGGAGGCCAGGGCGGGGAGGGTCTGGGGCTGCGGGGCGAGGGGGCCGGGCCGAAGCCCAGCAGCGCTCCGCATGGCGCTCAGGAACCTCCATGGCCTCCCCGTCGCCCTCGGACGAAGCTCCTGCATCCTCGGGGCCTCCTCTCGGGTCCCCAAGTGCGCGCGGCCGTACTCTCCCAGCCGGCTCCTGACTCGCTCATTTTGACTCCTCGGAGCTTTGCTCTTCTGGTTCTTCCCCGGCCCGGGCTGCCCTCCCCGGCCTCCCTGCGGCGAAGCTGACCTCGGTTTAGCCTCCGCCAAGGACTCAAACACCTCTCGCAGGCTGGGGCCCCAGACAGGCTGAGTGGCCGCCCCCGGCCCCCATCCCCATTCTGGTCCCACGGTTGCCTAAAGCTGCAGCGCGTTCGCTGCCCTCCTGCGCCTTTCAAAAGCCTCTTGGTTTCGGACTGCGAGCTGGACACTTAGGCGCCCAGCCCTCTTCCTCCCCAGCCACCTCCCTGCTCAGATGCTGTTCCTCTTCTGTTAGCTCCTAGCGCAGAAATCGTCTGGCCGTTGACCCCGGGCAGAGCTAATCCTGTCCAACCTGGCACTTCTGGGCTGGTGTCCCCTGAAGAAGTCTGGGCCCGCCTGGCTGCAGATTTCACTCTAAATACCCCGGGAATATCACCTTCCCGCCCCAGCTTGCACTCTGGAGTACCACCTTGCTACCCCAGCTGACCCCTGTCTCTTTTGGAGGGGCATGCAGTTAAGTGTTCTGCCCCTCTTTGACCCAGATGGAAGTCCCAGGGGGAACTGTTGGACCTCCCCTCACCCCAGAGGCCCCCCGGACCCCTCTCCTGACCCTTTTCCTCCTTACCGTCCCTTCCTTTTTATGTCCCAGTCCCATCACCCGCGAGGGGGTTTCCACTACCACCCAGACCTCTCAAGTTCTCAGATTTTTACCCTCGATGTTATTATCGAAGGCTGGTGTCTCCTTAGGATGGTTCTGATCCCAACCTCTGTCTCCATCTCTTTAGCCAATTCTATAAGCCTTGCTTCTAGAGCAAGGGCCCCGGAGCAGCAGCGTGTGCACGGCCTGGAAGCTTGTTAGAAATGTGGAATCTTAGCATGGTGCAGTGGCAGTGCTGCAGACCTGTGATCCCAGCACTTGGGAGGCTGAGACAGGAGGACCACAGGTTCAAGGCTAACCTTGGCAACTTAAGGAGACCCTGTTCCAATAAATTAAATAAGGTTGGAGTATAGCTCAGACGCAGAACTCCCCCTGGAGCAACTCCCCCCATAAAACACACGCATGCACACACCTAAAATCTTACTCAGACCTGCCAAGTCAGAACTGGGGTTCCAAGGTAATTTGAACACATCACGTTTGAGAAGCAGGGCTCTCGAACACAGAGCTCCCTGAAGCCGGTCTATACTCCCTCCACTCCTTTCTCCCAACCTTCCCACCTATCCCTGGCTCTCTGGTTCCTAGCAGCACCTACTTCTTACCTGGTGGAGAGGACACAGGCAAACTTGGCAGAAACCTGCTGGCTCTCCCAGTGGTGTGTGCTCTTCCATGTTTCTGTCTCCTCTCATTCTCTTCTCTCCTCCGCATCCCCAGAGATGCAGGTGGGATCTCTTTCTCAGCCCTTCCCGAGATTCCCCATGTAAACATCTGCTTGGGTCTTGATCTTTCCTCTTTTCTCTGCTCAGATCTCTCCTCCTCCTCCTCCTCCTCCTCCTCCTCCTCCTCCTCCTCCTCCTTCTCCTTCTCCTTCTCCTTCTTCTTCGTCTTCTTCTTGGTACTGCAGATTGAATCTAGTGTCTCAGGCATGCTAGGAAAACACTCTGTTATTGAGCTATATCCCTAGTGCTTTTATTTTGTTTTGAAACAGAGTCCAAGTTGCCCAGGCTGACTTCAAACTTGTAATCCTCCTGCCCCAAACTCCTGAGATTACAGGTATACCACCATGCCAGACTCAGATCTCCTCAATCTTAAAAGAACCCTCCCCTCGTCCTCACTTCCTTCTTAAACCTCTGCCCCTCTTGCTTCTGAGAAAGTTCACAGGAGCATTTCAGCAAGGTCGCCTCGCCAGCCCCAGCACGCCTCTCTGGGACCCTCCATCTGGCTGTCCTCTGGCGCTGCTGCTGCAGGCCTCTGCTCTCAGACTCTGACGTCTCCCTGGGGCCTCGGGCCCGACCTCCTGCAGCATGGGCTCACCGCATCTCCTCCTCCTCCTCCTCCTCCTCCTCCTCCTCCTCCTCCTCCTC
>PVLC010032966.1:0-17767 GCA_004027655.1 Graphiurus murinus | reverse complement strand
GCTAAAGAAAATGTGGTATATACACACAATGGAATCTTACTCAGCCATAATGAATAAGAGCTGGGTGTGGTGGCACATGCCTGTAGTCCCAGCACTTGGGAGGCTGAGATAGGAAGATTGCAGGTTCATGGCCAGCCTCAGCAATTTAGTGAGGGCTTTTGCAACTTAGTGACACCCTGTATCAAAATAAAAGAATAAAATCAGGCTGGGGGTGTAGCTCAGAGATAGAATGCCCCTGTGTTCCCATCCCTAGTACTACACACACACCCAAAAAGTTTATGTAATTTGCAGGAAAATGGACAGAACTAAAGAATATTATGCTAAATGAGATCAGCAGTCACAGAAAGTCAGTCATGTTTTTGCTCTTATGTAGAAGGGATAAAAATTTTTAAAAATGGAACTTTATGGATAAATGAGGATAGAGACCAATAGAATAATGGAAGAGGACTAGGGGAGGGAGGTGGAGCGGAGAAAAAGGAGAAATGATGAAAGAAACAGTTCAAGTAATGCTATGTCAGCCAGGTGTGGTGGCGCATGCCTGTAATCACAGTAGTTAGGAGGTTGAGACAGGAGGATTGCAGTTTAGAAGTTAGCCTCAGGAACTCAACAAAGTGCTCAGCCATAAAGAATAAGAGCTGGGGTGGCGCATGCTTGTAATCCCAGCATTCGGGACGCTGAGACTGGAGGATCCGGGTTCGCAGCCAGCCTCAGCTACCTAGTGAGGCACTCCGCAACTTAGTGAGACTCGGTTTCAAAATAAAGACTAAAAAATAGGGCTGGGGGTGTAGCTCGGAGGTAGAATGCCCCTGAGTTCAAACCCCAGTACCGCAAAAAAAAAAAAAAAAAAAGAATAAGAGCTGGGTGTGGTGGCACACACCCAGTGAGAACCCATTTCCAAATAAAAAATAAAATAAATCTAGGGGTGTAGCTCAGGGGTAGAATGCCTCTGGTTCAATCCCCTAGCACACCACACACACACACACACACACACACACACAATAATGCTATGTCCATGTATGAAGGTATCACTACCAATCTCACTAATATGTACAGGAAGGGGTGGTAGCAGGGTGAGCTCCAGAGGGAAATATATCAAGTGCTGTGTGCATGTATATTTGTACCACTTTGAAGCTATGATGCATAATTACAATGCAGCAATAAAAGTATTAAAAATAAATTAAGGTGGAATACTATGTCCTTCAGGGAGCTTAAGGAATTGAGCCTGATCATTTTTCACATGAGATACGAAGTAACAGTGCTTTTCCTTTTGAAGCAATTACAAATTCTAAAATACTATCTAAGCCAGGCATGGTGATGCATACTTATAATTCCAGTACTTGGGAGGTTGAGTCAGAAGGATTTCATGTTCAAGGACAGGCTCAGCAGCACAGTAAGACTGAGCAACCTAGCAAGATCCTGTTTCAAAACAAAACAAAAAAAAGGGCTGGGATTGTAGCTCGGAGGTAGAATATCTTTGGGTTCAATCCCCAGTTCCACAAAATAAATATCTAAAGGCTATACTATGATGATGCATATCATAATATATAATTATTAACAGACTGCCATTATTAGAAGTGGCTATTAGAAGCCAAGCATAGTGGCGCATGCCTATAATCCCTGTATTTGGGAGGATGGCAGGTTCAAGGCCAGCCTCAGTAACTTAGGGACACACTGTTTCAAAATAAAAACTAAAAAAAAAAAAAAAAAACAGGGTTGGGGATGTAGTTCAGAGGTAGAACATCACTAGGTCCAATCCCCAGTACCTCCCCCCAAAAAGTGGCTATTAGCATATTACAATAATATCACCATGGGAACCATACCTGTTCCACAAATGTTGCAGTTATCATTTCGTGAATCTCAATAGACAAGTTATCCTTGACTTCACAGTCAACAATCATGGCATATGAGTAAAATGAAAATTTTGAACATAGGATAATTCCTTCATCTATAAAGATTTTGCTGAAAGGGATCTCAGAATTGAGGCATTTTACAGCACATACATTTGAGAAGCAATTTGTTAAGTATAAAATACTCTAAATCCTTAGATGTCACTATGACAATTTTTTTTTTTTTTTTTTTTTTTTTGCGGTACTGGGGATTGAACTCAGGGGCATTCTACCTCCAAGCTATACCCCCAGCCCTATTTTGTATCCTTTATTTTGAAACAGGGTCTCACCAAGTTGCAGAGTGACTCACGAGGTAGCTGAGGCTGGCCGCAAACCTGTATCCTCCTGTCTCAGCCTCCCAAATGTTGGGATTACAAGCGTGCGCCACCACGCCCGGCTTGTGACAAATTTTTAAAATGTGCTGGCAAATATCCCTTTGTCAAACCACAAAGGACAAAAAATTAAGAACAGTTTTTCTAGAATGAAGAACAGGAAAAGTCTAGAAAATATTATGCAGATGGTCCATGTAGTATCAACGGAGATTATTTCCTTTTTGATAACCCAAGGAAAGATCAGGATATAATACTTTTATATGCCCCACAGCACCTAAAACATGTTACATTCATCATAGCATATTCAAAGCAAGGTTTAATATTTAGAATAATAAATTTTTGAGAGTTCCTGAGTCCAGTAGTTTGGAAAACACAAAATTAAAGAATTTGCTCTTAAAGAGTCAACAGTGTAATTGGGGAGAAAGGTAAGTATTGTGGAATTATCAGCTACCCATTTTCCAAGGTCTCAGCTTTGTCATTCTTTGCTCCAGGAAGTTTTTTCCTAGATCCCTCAAACTTAGGTTGTATCCCTGTTATATACTCCCTCTATACTTCCTTTTCTAAGCACTGGTCACGCTATATTGTAATTAATATATATAAAGCCTCTTTTGACTTTGAAGGGAGAAGGCATGTCTGTTTTTATCTACCATGCTGCACAATGCCTAGAACATAGTTTTTTTGTTTGTTTTTTGTACTGGGGACTGAACTCAGGAGCATTCTGCCTCCAAGCTAAACCCTCCAGCTCTTTTCTCTTATTTTTTATTCTCTTTGAAACATTGTTAACTTGTTGGGGGTTATCACTAAGTTTCTAAGGCTGGCCTAGAATCTACAGGTGATCCTCCTGACTCAGCCTTCCAAATCCTGAGATTATAGAGGTGTGCCACCACATGGCTAGAACATAGTATTTCTTGATACAAAAATAAGGCAGACTGTTTTTTAAGTGAAAAGTTAAGTTTCAAAACATAAATGATCCTTTTTCACTAACAACAAACAGGAATACAAGCCAAGTATGGTGGCGCATGCTTGTATTCCCAGTACCTGGGAGGCTGAGAAAGAAGGATCACAAGTTCACAGCCAACCTCAGCAATTTAGTGAGGCTTTCCACAGCTTAGTGAGATCCTATTTCTAAATAAAGGATAAAATACGGCCAAGGTGTACCTCAGAAACAAACAAAACCAGGAATATATAAACAAATGATTGAATAAATTAATGGTTGGGGAGAAGAGACAAATTGTCCATGCAAAAGAATTCTAAATAATTTTTTTTTGGTAACACCCCCAGTCCTATTTTAGGGTCTAGCTAAGTTGCTGAGGCTAGCCCCCAACCAATGATTATCCTGTCTCAGCCTGCCAAGTATTGGGATTATAAGCATGTGTCACCACACCTGGCTCCTTACTTATTTTAAGCCAAACTTGGTGAGTGGAAATGTAAATTGCTTGAAGCCTTGGGTTCAATCCCCAGCACCAAAAAACAAATTATTCATTGATTTTTTGTGGGTTTTTTTTTAAGGATTTATTGCAAAAATATTCTCAGGTTGTGTTTGATTTTTATTACAACCTGCATTTTTATGCAATACCACTCTGCACTATGGGTTTCTTTTTTTTTTTTTTTTTGTGGTACTGGGGATGGAACTCAGGGGCATTCTACCTCCAAGCTATACCCCCAGCCCTATTTTTTATTCTTTATTTTGAAACCGAGTCTCACTAAGTTGCAGAGTGCCTCACTAGGTAGCTGAGGCTGGCCGCGAACCCGGATCCTCCGGTCTCAGCCTCCCGAATGCTGGGATTACAAGCGTGCGCCACCACGTCCGGCTTGCACTATGGGTTTCTGAATCCACAATACAGTGTTCTTTGGAAAGCCCCCCAGAAACTATTCTCTTGGAAACACTTCCTGGTGCTTTTACTTCAGAATAAACTTTCAAATAGAACACAATGGTTTCCCTTTATAAATGTTGATATTACGTGCTTCAAAGATACTTTTGTTGTTCAGCTAATGTCTTAAATAAGCTCTAAGTTATTTTTTCTACACTACAATTGCAGATAAGATAGAAAATTCTCACATTTTTATTTCTGAAATCTGAGCATCCTATGCCTTTTGATTTAAAAATGGCGAAGAGCCAAGTTGCGTTTTGTTTTTGTTTTGTTTTTTGGTACTGGGGATTGAACCCAGAGGCATTCTACCTCCAAGTTCCACCCCCAGTCCTATTTTTAATTCTTTATTTTGAAACAGGGTCTAAGTTGTGGAGGGCCTCACTAAGTAGCTGAGGCTGGCCCTAAGTCACTTTGCACCTCATATCTTTTCCCTCTCTATCAATCCTACATATGGTGCCAAATTAATCTTAAAACAAGCCTTAGGAGAGCAGTCAAACTCAGCAGAATCCAGATCATTCCCAGCCTCACACATTTTAATAATGAAATGAAATTCTTGAGATTAAGGTCTCTGAAGTAAAAAAGATATGAGCCAGAAAGGACAGGATAGTACTGGGACAAGTTCCCTAAACCATAATCAGCAAGGTTAGGTTGGAGTTGGAAAATGTTTGTCAGATCTCAAAAGCCAAAGTAGAATTTGGGGAGATGAAAACATAAATGCTTTTGTAGAATCTACACTGGCTATAGATAAATAGGAGTGGGACAAGGCAAAGTTAGGAATAGGAGTAAAGTCTTATAAAACCTATTTGGTAAATCTAAAAGATAAAAGAAGTACTTGTAGTGGGGGTAGTGGTGAACGCCTGTAATCCCAGGATTTGGGAGGCTGAGACAAGAGGATTGCAGATTCAAGGCCAGCCTTGGCAACATAGTGAGATCCTGTTTCAAATTTTTTAAATATGAGCCAGGGGAGGTGGCACACGCTTGAAATTCCAATACTTGGGAGGCTGAGACAGGAGGATCACAGGTTTGTGGCCGGTCTCAGCAACTTGTAAGGCCCTCTGCAACTTAGTGAGACCCTATTTCAAAATAAAGAATAAAAAAATCAGATTGAGCCGGGCGTGGGAGGATCTGGGTTCGAGGTCAGCCTCAGCTACCTAGTGAGGCACTCCGCAACTCAGTGAGACTCGGTTTCAAAATAAAGAATAAAAAATAGGGCTGAGGGTATAGCTCAGAGGTAGAATGCCCCTGAGTTCAATCCCCAGTACCGCAAAAAAAAAAAAAAAAAATCAGATTGAGGGCATAGCTCAGAGGTAGAATGCCACTGGGTTCAATCCTTGGTACCACATAAAACATTTTTTTTTTAAATGCAAGGGCTGAGGGTCAGAGGTAGAATGCCCCTAGGTCCCTTGATAGTCATCTTTCTGGGTTGTTTTTTCTTTGTTATTGTGGTTCTATGATTGAACCCAATGGTGCTCTCCCACTGAGCATATTATATCCCCAGCCCTTTTATTTTATTTTATTTTATTTTTTGACACAGGGACTTCCTAAGTTTCTCAGGCTGGATTCCAACTTGTAATCCTCCTGCCTCAGCCTCCTGAGTCCCTCAGATTATACACATGCCCACCTGGGATTTGGTTTGCTTGAGTATTGAACCCTTATTTTATTCTACCTCGAGCTACGCTCCGCAGCCTTGCTAAGTTGCTGAGGCTGGCCTCCAACCTGCAATCCTCCTCAGCCTCCCAAATACTATGATTACAGGTATGCAACATCACGCCAGTCCCACCAAGGATTTTCAGTAAAGGCTTTCAGCATACATTTAGTAATCTGCAACAAGTTCTACTGTCCTTTGGTTAATTTGCCCTGAAGTTATTAGCTGAATAACTCCTCTCCTTCATCCTCTGGCCCTGTGACTAAATTTAGGACATCTCAGAAATTATCTTTTATCATCACATATTGCCCAATCTCAAACATCCTTGGGTGTAGTTAATGCCTTTGTTTACTCTTCCTGCACGCTGAATGTCCTTAACATGCAGATTCATATCATTAATGCTACAATTTAAAATGCACCTTCTAGCCGGGCATGGTGGTGAATGCTTGAAATCCCAGTACTTGGAGCCAGGTGTGGTGGCGCATGCTTGTAATCCCAGCATTCGGGAGGCTGAGACCAGAGGATCTGGGTTCGCAGCCAGCCTCACCTACCTAGTGAGGCACTCCGCAACTTAGTGAGACTTGGTTTCAAAATAAAGAATAAAAAATAGGGCTGGGGGTTTAGCTCGGAGGTAGAATGCCCCTGAGTTCAATCCCCAGTACCGCAAAAAAAAAAAAAAGAAATCCCAGTACTTGGGAGGCTGAGACAGGAAGATTGCAGGTTCATGACCAGCCTCAGCTACTTAGTGAGGCCCTCCACAACTTATTGAGACCTGATTTCAAAATAGAGAATAAAAATAGAGCTGGGAAAATAGCTTGGAGATAGAATGTCCCTGGGTTCAATTCCTATTACCACAAAAAAAATAATAAATGAATAAAAATAATTCCACCAACAGCCGAACGTGGTGGCACACACTTGTAATCCCAGCATTTGGAAAGCTGAGACTGGAAGATCTGGGTTCGCAGCCAGCCTCAGCTACCTAGTGAGGTGCTCCACAACTTAGTGAGACCCTGTTTCAAAATAAAGAATAAAAAATAGGGCTGGGGGTATAGCTCAGAGGTAGAATGCCCCTGAGTTCAATCCCCAGTACCAAAATAAATAAATAAAATTAAAATTTAAAAAAAAATTCCACCTTCTTAAACCTTCCCTAATAATACTCTCCAGGCAGACAACAATAATCTCTTCCATCCCTAAAATCACCTTGTTACTCTGAACCTTTTAAGGACTTTTGTGTATGTATGGGTGTGGAGCTGGGGGTTGAATTCAGGGCCTCAGGCATGCAAGGCAAGCACTCTACCATTGAGTTATATCCCAAGCCCCTCTCTGACCTCTTTAAAATAGCTTAACATTTTTTTTTTTTTTTTTTTTTGTGGTACTGGGGATTGAATTCAGGGGCATTCTACCTCCAAGCTATACCCCTAGTCCTATTTTTTATTCTTTATTTTGAAACAGGGTATCCTTGAGTTGCGGAGTGCCTCACTAGGTAGCTGAGGCTGGCCTTGAACCCGGATCCTCTGGTCTCAGCCTCCCAAATGCTGGGATTACAAGCGTGTGCCACCACACCAGGCTTAACATGTATATTCTTAATCTTTCCAGAGAATTGGGAAAAGGGGGAATTAATGTTATCTAATTCACATTTCCTCCCCAAAGGCATCTTACGAAAATAATTGGCCCTCAAATATTGAGTAAGATGTTCATTCTCAACTTCAGGAATTTATTATTCCACTCAATATTCAACTGAGCATTCTTTCTTGCTTCTCTTGAAGCTAACCCATTCTTCAAAGTATGACCTATCAAATATTACTGTTCAAATATAAGTCCTATCTACCTGTAGTCAGACACTGTTTTCAAGTGCTCTTTAGCTCTGTTGCTTTTAACCTAATTTCCCAAGACTGTACCACTCTATGAGTGAAACCTCCCCCAAAATGCAACATCCTTGAATTTATTTATCCTGTTACTTAGCCTATCCTATTTTTTCCAGTAAAGAACCTACTATCCAGCCGGGCGTGGTGGCGCACGCTTGTAATCCCAGCATTCGGGAGGCTGAGACTGGAGGATCCGGGTTCGCGGCCACCCTCAGCTACCTAGTGAGGCCTTCCGCAACTTAGTGAGACTCAGTTTCAAACTAAAGAATAAAAACCATGGCTGGGGGTATAGCTCGGAGATAGAATGCCCCTGAGTTCAATTCCCAGTACCGAAAAAAAAAAAAAAAAGAACCTACTATCCTTCAAAGCCAAAGTCAAATGAAATTCCCTTCAGTAAGTCCTTCCCTAGTACCTTTCTTTGGCTTACTCTAAATTCTTATAGAATTTTGTACCAATATTCTATCGCAATTACATTTCAACTCATTTTTTTTTTTCCGGTACTGGGGCTAGTACCCAGAAGCATTCTACCTCCAAATATACCCCCAGCCCTATTTTTTATTTTGAAACAGAGGGCCTCACTAAGTAGCTGAGGCTGGTCATGAACCTGCAATCTTCCTGTCTCAGCCTACCAAGTACTGGGATTACAAGCGTGCACCACCACACCTGGCTTCAACTCAAATTGTTCTGTCTTCCATAACTTAAGAACATAAAGCAGAGCTCCTAATCTTCATCTCTTTCTTCATAGCAACTCACTTGTGTGAGGCATCTTCATTAATACAACAAATAACCTTCTGGGGATGGTGCCACATGCCTGTTATCTCGGTACTTGGGAGGCTGAAACAGGAGTATAACAAATTCAAGACCAGCCTCAGCAACTTAGTGAGGCCTTCCACTTAGCAAGCCCTTGTTTCAGAATAAAAAAATAAAATGAGGCTGGGGGTACAGCTCAGAGATAGAATACCCCTGGATTCCATTCCCAGCACCAATATATAGCAATACCAGAAATAATCAAACTTATGAGAACAGGTTTATTTTGGCTGACAGCATTAGAGATTACAGTCCCTATCAGTTGGCTCTACTGCTCTGGACCTGTGGTGGCACATCATGGTGGGAACATGTGAAAGAGCAAAGTAACTCACCTCGTGGTCATGAAGCGAGAGAAGATGAGCAAGGGCCTAGGGTCTCACTAGCTTCATCAAGGGCATGCCCCCAGTGACCTGAAGACATCCTAGTAGGCCCTATCTCCACATCCCAATTAGCACCAGGAGTTGGGGACCAAGTTTTTAACACATGGGCCCCCAGAGCTAATGTCCATCTCCCAATGCAATTCAGTCCATTTCCAAGAGACCCCAAAGTCTTGACTATTCCAGCACAGCTTGAAAGTCCAAATCCAAAGTCTCCTCTGAGATTCAAGGCAAACTCAGCTGCAAGCCCCTATGAAAATCAAAAAGAAAGTTAACATACTAAGGTAGAATGGTGGGATGGGCATAGGGAAAATATTCCTATTCCAAAAGGGAGAAGGGAAGGGAATACAAAGAAATCAGCCAAAAACACAGCAGGGCAAACATTAAACCTACAGGTGCTTGTCTCGTATCCAGGGTACTCTATAGCATAATGTGGATTCCCAAGGGCTTAAACAGCCGCACCCTTACAACTTTGCTACTTGCAGGCCACAAGGATACTCCCTCAGGCTGGCTTTGCATGCTGTATGCATGCTTCCTTTGGCAGGTATTCCACATTCCTGGCACCAATTCCTTCCTGAGGTCTCCACTGTAGCTTCAGTTTCACTCATAGCTCAATGCATCATCTTATCACGAACTGTTTGCTGGGACTCCAAACCCGTAACACACTTCCCTGCTTTACTTTGAAGTATCAGTAGAAGTCTCCATGAGCCCGTAACTCTTGAATTTTGTATGACTACAAAACCCTATCACCATATCAAGGTCTGCCACCAGTGTACCAGGGAATGCTGAAACTATAGCTGCAGCAGCCTCTGAATGCCTTGTCAGTTTAGGTCATCCTCGTGAGCAAGATATCACGGAGCGCTCATCAAAGTATTTTACTTCTTTTCAATGGCCTCATATCTTTAGTAACCACACACTCCTGGGCTGCACCTTTAAATGTACTCCTTTTGGGGCCAAACTACTTTCCAAATCTACTTGCTCCAGTTTTTTCCCCAAATCTTGCTGGCAGCCAGCATTACCCATGCCATTGTCTAAATGCAGTGCTACCTTAAAATTTCCTTCAGCAGATAAACTGGTGTATCTCCTTTAAGCTCAGCCTCCCAAAGTCTAAGGGCATGGACAAGGTGCAAGCAACTTCTTTATCCTTGTATAACAATTAACCACTAATCCAATTTCCAATAGAATCATTTTCATCTGAAACCATCAGCATTCTGGTCTTCTGAGCCCCTAACAGAAACTCCTGTTAAGCTCCACTTATAGCACTCTAGGCTTTGCTAGCTTGGTCCTCCAATTTTTTCTTTTTGGGAGGGGGGGCATTAGGGATTGAACCAAGGGGCATTCTACCTCCAAGCTACACCCCTAGCTCAAAATTTTATTATTTTGAAATGGTCTCTCTTGATGAGTCTCACTACTTGCTGAGGCTGTCCTGAAACCTGCAATCCTCATCTCAGCCTCCCAAGTACTGAGACTACAAGCATGCACCACCACATCTGGTTTGCTCCTCTACCTTACCCAAACTCCTCCTATACATTTCCCGAAGGTTTTTCTACATCACAGTCACAGCAATGACCACACCTCTCAGTACCAATTTCCTGTTAATCAGCCTTGTCACTACAATATCTGAGATAATAAACTTATAAAGAAAAAAGGCTTATTTTAGTGCATGGTTTCAGTCCATGATCAGTTGGCTCAATCATTCACTGCTTTGTGTAAGTCAGCACATCATGGTAGGAGCATGTAGCAAAACCACTCACTTGGTGGCCAGGAAGCAGAAAAGAGGAACACAAAGGTGTTATAGTCCCACTATTGCCTTCAAAGGCACACTCACAATTAACTAAAGTTCCCGCTCCCTCTTACAGGTTCAACCACCTTTCAATAGCACCATAGGCTAGGGACCAAGCCTTTAACATATGGACCTTTAGAGGACATTTCAAAGCAAAATTATTGCAGCATTCAGAGCTTGATTTCTGAATTTGAAAAACAATGTAAAATTTCTATATCTAAACCATTTTTAGAAGAACTAAAACTTAGCAACAAAAAAAGTCTATAGTTAATACTTTAGTGGGTTAACTTGTACTCCCCCAAAAAGATATGTCCAAGTCCTAACTCCCAATACCTGTTAATCCAACTTTATTTGGGAACTGGACCTTCATAGATATAATTAAGGATACTCAGATGAGATCACCTAGGACAAAGTGGACATCAAATCCAAGGACTGCTGTCCTCTAAAGAAAAAGGACGGGGAGCTGGGCATGGAAGTAAACAGCTGTAATCCTAGTACTTGGGAAACTGAGACAGGAGGATCACAGCATCTGGGGACCCTCAGCAATTTAGTGTAATCCTGTTTCAAAAAAGAATAATAAAAGAGAACTGGGTTCAAACTCAGTAACAACAACAACAGGGAGATTTGAAATAGGAGAAAAGCATGTAAAGATAGATAAGCAGTGTTTATTATAATCAAGAAGCACCAAAAATTAATGGTTAAAAACCAGAAGTTGAAAGAGGAATAGATTGGATATTCCCTCAGAACCTCCAGAATAAACAACTTGTCAGCACACTTCTAAACTGTAGAACTGTATCATAAATTGCTATTTCATGCCACAAAGATTGTGGTAATCAGTTGAAGCAGCTATAGGAAACTAATACACATATCTTAATAGAATATTTCTAGCCTCCAGAGAAAGAAATTTAAATTCTCAGAAATGAGATTCCTAAGAACAGATGGGTTTTATTTAACTAAAAGCATACTTTGCCTATACTTATATTTTAATGAAGCAGTGATTTTACTCAGTTCAATGCATCCTTTCAATGAAAAATGTCTAATGTAGCCAGGTGTGCAGTACTTGGGAAGCCGAGAGAGGAGGATCACAGGTTTGAGACCAGCCTCAGAAACAGCAAGACTCACAGCAACCTAGCAAACCGTTTCAAAATAAAAAATCAGGCTGGGCATGCTTGTAATCCCAATACTTGGGAGGCCGAGACAGGAGGATCACAAGTTTTCAGCCAGCTTCAGCAACTTTGTGAGGCTCTCAGCAATTTAGTGAGACCCTGTTTCCAAATAAAAAATAAAATAGGTCTGGGTGCTGCCCAGAGGTAGAAGGCCCCTGGGTTCCATCCTCAGTACCACAAAAAAAATTAGTTAAATTAAAAATAAATTAAAAATTAAAAAGGGCTGGGAGTGTAGTTCAGAAGTAGAATGCCCCTGAGTTCAATCCTCAATACCAAAAAGAAAAAAAAAATTGTTAAAAGTATGCATTTTAAAAGATGTTGAACTACCCAAGTGCAGTGGCACATACCTGTAATCTCAGTACTTGGGAAGATGACACAGAAGGATTGCAGGTTTGAAGCCAGCCTCAGGAACTTAGCAAGACCGACAGCAACTCAGTGAGAACCTATTTCAAAAGTGCTTAAAGCTGGATATGATGATGCATGCTTGTAATACCAGTTCTTGGGAGACTGAGACAGGAGGATTGCAGGTTCATGGCCAGCCTCTGCAACTTAGTGAGACTTTGTTTCAAATAAAAAATAAAATAGGACTGGGGGTATAGCTCAGAGGTAGAATGCCCCTGGGTTTAATCCTCATTACCACTTCTCTCTCTCTCTCTCTCTCTCTCTCTCTCTCTCTCTCTCTCTCTCTCTCTCTCTCTCTCACACACACACACACACACACACACACAAAAAAAATAAAAAATAAAAAAGGGCTTGGGGGAGGTAGCTCAGAATTAGAATGTCCCTGGGTACAATTGCTAGTACAAAAAAAAAAACAAAAGTAAAACCAAAGTTTTACCCATCTGTCATCTATACTATAAATATATATTTGTACTCCCTGTGGTACTGAGGCTTGAACTCTGGCATACTATCTCTGAGCTATACCCCCAGCCTAATCTTATTTCTTATTTAGAAACAGGGGTCTCACTAAGTTGCAGAGTGCTTCACTAAGTTGCCGAGGCTGGCTTCAAACCTGCAATCCCAGTCTCAATCTCCAAAGTACTGGGATTGGGATTACAAGCATGTGCCACCGTGCCTGGCTTAAAGCTGTTCTTAACAGTGAAGGTTCATATTTCTTTAACTTGACATTAGATATGCGTCAATATTTTGTTTATTCTGTATAAAGAATTTTAATCCAATACTTCCCTTTACGCTTATGTTTCTAAATTATCCAACTTGTGCTTTTTTTTAAAGTTAGAGTACACTAAAGGAATACAAAAATGATTTCAGTATGAGCCCAAATCACCAATAAAGACCTCAAATTTCAAATATAATAAATGATTGGGTATTTTCTTAATTTTGCTTATCTATGAAAATATCTTCAATCAGTAGATAAAATTGATTATAACATGAATAGTACATAGTTCTTTGCAAAATGTCTCAGAATAAATGTAAATTACAGGTTAACACTTGATCGTAAGTACAATTTTTATGTAATTGAAAATGTTTTTTTTGTGTGTGGTACTGGGGATTGAACTCAGGGGCATTCTACCTCCGAGTTATACCCCCAGTCCTATTTTTTATTCTTTATTTTGAAACCGGGTCTCGCTAAGTTGTGGAGTGCCTCACTAGGTAGCTGAGGCTGGTCTCGAACCGGATCCTCCAGTCTGGGATTACAAGCGTGCACCACCACGCCCGGCCTTGAAAATATTTTTGAAGTTAAAAAAATTATTTTAGTCAGGTGTGGTGGTACAGGCTTGTAATCCCAGTACTTTGATACTTTGGGAGACTGAAACCGGAGGATCTCAGATTTGTAGCCAGCCTCAGCAACGTAGTGAGGCTCTCTGAAACTTCGTGAGACCCTGTCAAAATAAAAAAGAATAAAATTGGGCTGGGGTTGTGACTCAGAGGTAGAATGGTCCTGGGTTCCATCCCCAGTACCACCAAAAAAAAAAAAAAAAAAAAATTGCTTTAAAATAATTTCCAAAAAACCCCAAGAGTTTTACCTAAGTGAAACAAATTGTGTATTGTAAATAAAGGTAATACCCATACAGGTAACTTAATTTCACATTTTCCTGACTTAAGTGATGAAACAAACCATATTTATTAGACAAATATTATTACATGTATTTAGTAAAACTATTATCGTAGAAATTATGATCCTCAGAAACTTGCCATGTTGTCATTAATTTGACAAGTTATCAAATTGTTGCAAACAATTTTAGCGCTTAATGTAGTAAATAATCCAATTACTAGTATTATTTTCATTGAACCTATAAAGTAGTGTGAATTACTGCTAAAATAGCATCCCCTCTCTATTCCATTTGACTTCTTTTATGTCTATGAAGTATGTGCATGTAATAAAATCATGTCATGTCAATTTGCTATTCTTTTCTTTTTTTTTGGTACTGGGGATTGAACTCAGGGGCCTTCTACCTTCGAGCTACACCCCCAGCCCTATTTTTTAGTCTTTATTTTGAAACCGGGTCTCACTAAGTTGCGGAGGGCCTCACTAAGTAGCTGAGGCTGGCCGCGAACCCGGACCCTCCGGTCTCAGCCTCCCGAATATTGGGATTACAAGCGTGCGCCACCACGCCTGGCTCTCAATTTGCTACTCTTTAAAATAGTACTACGTGTGTGTGTGTGTGTGTGTGTCTATGATATTGGAGTTTGGACACAGCACTTTTAACATGCTAGACAAGTATACCACCATTGAGTTACATCATATTTAGATATTTTTTAAATTTGAGAGGATCCTTACTATGCTGCTCAAGCTGGCCTCAAAGCTGTAATCCTACTGCCAAAGTCTCCCAAGTAGCTGAAATTATAGATGTGTACCACAATGCCTGGCAGTATTACTTTTATGTAAATCCAAACTAGAAAATCACTATTATTTTACTTCTCATAACACATAGAACACATGTAACAATTCCAGCAATAATCTTATTCCACTTGCCAGTTAATAGAAAACCATTGTGCTACATATGCCAGGCAATTTTTGCTATGTTAAGGAAATGTGAAGACCTATTAGAGTTACAAAACAATCAACAGTCTACACTAAATTATAGTCATATCTCAATTATCCAGCTGTTGTGCATGTATGGTACTGGGGATTGAACCCAAAGGCATTCTACCTTCGAGCTACACCCCCTGCCCAATTTTATTTCTTATTTGGAAACAGGGTCTTAATAGATTGATGAGAGTCTCACTACTTGCTGAGGCTGTCCTCAAACCTGCAATCCTCCTCTCTCAGCCTCCCAATTACAGGGATTACAAGCGTGTGCATGACCACACCCAGATCAGCTGTCAGACTTCTAAATTTCAACTACTTCCATTTCATAAAGTTAAGAAGCATGAAAAGCAGAATGAAGTGGGACATGGTGGTGTACATATGTAACCCCAATACTTAAGAGGCAAAGAAAGGAGGATCAGAGGTTCAAAGATAGCCTCAATAATTTAGCAAGACCCTCGACACCTGAGATCTTATTACAAAATAAAAGGGGCTAGGAATATAGCTTGGAGGTAGAATGCCCCTGGGTTCAATCCCCAATACCAAAAATAAGAATAACTTTTGTGAGGGAAAAAAAATCCTTTGAGCAGTGAATAATATAAGAAAAGGCCATTTACTTTTTCTTTGAAAAAATAACGCTCACTTGGCATGTCTATAATCCCAATGCTTGAGAGGCTGGGAGGCTAAGACAGGATGATTGCAGGTTCAAAGCCAACCTCAGTGACTTAGCAAGACCATGTTTAAAATAAAAAAGAGAGCCGGGCGTGGTGGCGCACCCTTGTAATCCCAGCATTCGGGAAGCTGAGACCGGAGGATCCGGGTTCGCGGCCAGCCTCACCTACCTAGTGAGGCACTCCGCAACTTAGTGAGACTCGGTTTCAAAATAAAGAATAAAAAATTAGGGCTGGGGTGTAGCTCGAGGTAGAATGCCCCTGAGTTCAATCCCCAGTACCGCAAAAATAAATAAATAAATAATAAAATAAAATAAAAAAGAGCTCAGGGCGTATCTTGAGGAAGAATATTCACGAGTTCAATCCTCAGTACACAAAGTTTAAAAATTTGAAATTTACGCGAGGCATGGTGGCACATGCTTGTAATCCCAGTACTTAGGAGGCTGAGACAGTAGGATCCCCTTTGTGGCCAGCCTCAGCTACCTAGTGAGGCACTCCACAACTTAGTAAGACCCTGTTTCAAAATAAAGAATAAAAAATAGGACTGGAGGTATAGCTTAGGGGTAGAATGTCCCTGGGGTTCAATCCCCAGTACCTTAAAAAAAAGAAAAAAGAAACTAGGTGGGAGAAGAAAGCAAGTCACTCAGTGTATAAAAAATAAAAATGGCTAGGGTGTAGATCATTGGAAAAGCGTACCTAGATTCCATTCTCAGGACATTTAAAAAAAAAAAAGGCATGAAATATATATATATATATAGATACACACACACATACACACACTAGGGATTGAACTCAGAACCAATCTACCTCGAAGCTACACCCCCAGCCTTATTTTTTATTCTTTATTTTGAAACAGGGTCTCACTAAATTGTGGAGTGCCTCACTAGGTAGCTGAGGCTGGCCTCGAACCTGGATCCTCCAGTCTCAGTCTCCAAAATGCTGGGATTACAAGTGTGCGCCACCACACCCGGCTTAGCATGAAATATTTAATACATTCTAGAAAACTCTTCAATAAAAAGGTATTTTAATGTTTCTGGTCCTCAAATGGCTTACAGAACTTATGATTTAAAATATTAAAAACGGGTCTCTAATTCTTCATTGGTAAATTTTCTTTCTTTCTTCCTTCCTTCCTTCATTTACTTTGCAGTACTGGGGATTGAACCCAGGGGCATTCTACCTGAGCTCCACCCCCACCCCTATTTTTCTTTACTTTGAAACAGGGTCTCACTTAAGTAGCTAAGGTTGGCCACAAACCCAGATCCTCTGGTCTCAGCCTCCCAAGTACTGGGATTACAAGTGTGCGCCACCACACCTGGCTTCATTCGGAAATTTATATCCAGAGTTAAAATAACAAAAAATCTGAGACTCTGCAAAATCCCTGGAATTTCAATATTTGGGAGGCTGAGACAGGTAGACCCCAGGTCTGAGGACAGCCTCAGGAATTTAGCGACTCTCATCAACATAGTGGGACTTGGGTTTCAAAATAAAAATAAAATAAAGCTGGGAGTGAAGCTTGGAGGCAGAATGCCCCTGGGTTCAATCCCCAGTAACACTAACATACCAAAAAAAAATTACAATTAAAATAATTTTTTTTCCAATGGATCTATCATAGAGTTACAGAATATACAACTGAATTCTGGAAGAGACTTGGTAAAGATGGATACAAATCAAAATTGAACTTCTGTAAATCTGAGTCAATGGACTTTCCCTCCCTGAATTCTCTCCAATAAACTTTATTTCTTCAAACTTCCATGTCACCTAAAAGATGAATTTAAATTGTCAGTAGTAGAGGCACACTACTGCAATCACAATACTTGAGAGGATAAGACAGGAGGATCACAGGTTTGAAGCCAGCTTCAGCAACTTAACAGGACCCTGTTTTCAAAAAAAATAAAAAGAGCTGGTTGTGGTGGCACACGCTTGTAATCGGAGGCTGAGATAGGAGGACTGCAGGTTCAAGAACAGCCTCAGCAAATAGTGAAGACTCTCATTAACCTAGTGAGACCCCGTTTCAAAATAAAAATAAAATAGGGCTGGGGGTGTAGCTCAGAGGTAGAATGCCCCTGGGTTCAATTCCCAGTGCCACCAAAAATTAATTCACTAAAAAGGGCTGGAGTAAGCCAGGCGTGGTGACACACGATTGTAATCCCAGCATTTGGGAGGCTGAGATCGGAGGATCCGGGTTTGCAGCCACACTCGACTACCTAGTGAGGCCCTCCACAACTTACTGAGACCCTGTTTCAAAATAAAGAATAAAAAATAGGACTAGGGGTATAGTCGGAGGTAGAATGCCCCTGGGGTTCAATCCCCAGTACTAAAAAAAAAAAAAAAAAGGCCAGAGGAGCTGGGTGTGATGGTGCATGCTTGTAATCCCA
>PVLC010032965.1:0-17988 GCA_004027655.1 Graphiurus murinus | reverse complement strand
AGCTGGCACCACAGGTCACAGGCAGTGAAGAGTCTAGATATCAACCAAAGAATACAAGCATCCAGGGGCATAATGTATTTCTGGTTCTTTATCCCCCAGTATCTCCTTCAGCTGGTTCCCTGGTTACAGAGGCCAGTTATATAATGAAGGTCACATGGATGTAAGGGCTCAGTAATTTAAAATGGCAAATGCAAGTGTGTGGGGTGGGGGGAGGGAGAATGAGAATATGCATGTGCGTTTGGGTATGACGCATTTAAGACACAGGGGAATGGAATGCACTTTGGTTTGGAGTCAGTCGGCCTAATCCTAATTCTGCTGTTTGTCATGGGGCTGCAGCACAAATTACATCAATTATTTGAGCTCATTTTCTTGCCCTGGACTTCTTTGCAATGTTGCCATGAGGATCTGATGAGATAATGTAGGGAGGATATGACTCTGGAAAGTCTCATACAATATGTCTCTACCATTGCAGCCCACTAAGCAAGTAAAGGAAAAAAAACAATAAACAAAAAAACACATAAAGGAATCAGTTTCCTGGGACCTAGGAAGTGCTCATTTTTTCATCTTCGAATTGGGTAAAGACCATCAAACATTTCTAAAGACACATGTTGAGGTCTACAGGAAACAGAAGTAATATTGTAGGGATAAAATAGTTTTAAGAAGTAACAGAGAAGCTAGGCATGGTGGTTGATGCCTGTAAACCCAGTACTTGGGAAACTAAGACAGGAGGATTGCTGATTCGAGGCCAGCAATCCTTAGTGAGACCTTGTTTCAGAATAAAAAATGTAAAGGGCTGAGGGCATAGCTAGGAGGTAGAATGCCCCAGGTTCAAACCCTAGTACACACACACACACACACAGTAACAGAGGATGAAAAAATAATTAACAGAGGATAGAGTTTAAATCAGGCTAGTGATTCAGTCTGGATATAAGTTCAGATGTAATATAAAACAGTGGAAGGTGTATAGAAGGAAGATTTCTTTCCCCTCCTACTGTGTCACAATCCATGTCACCCTGCTCATGAGCTTCGGTGCATGCAGAATCAGATTTTCTTTTCAATTTGTTGGTATGTGATTCCTTACATTATATTGTAAAACCACAGCTAAAGGAACACAGGGAAGTCAAGGTTGCCCCTGTTGTGTCTTGATTATACCCACAGTAATTGACCACAGAACAGATTCATCCAATTTGTGAGTTACTTGAACACAAAGAGTGAATCCTTGTTCCCACTGGCATTGCAAAAGGGCCACCAGGGGATCAAGGAATATCAAAAACACTGCCGTCATTTTCAGGTTTTGAATCACTGAGTCAGTTGTTTCCTCTAACAAGTGCCAACAGCCCAGCTTCTATAGTGCTAGCTTTTTTTAAAATTTAATTTAATTTAATTTAATTTATTTATTTTTGAGGTACTGGGGATTGAACTCAGGGGCATTCTACCTCCGAGCTACACCCCCAGTCCTATTCTTATTCTTTATTTTGAAACAGGGTCTCACTAAGTTGTGGAGTGCCTCACTAGGTAGCTGAAGCTGACTGCAAATCTGCGATCCTCCTGTCTCAGCCTCCCAAGTACTGGGATTATAAACGTGCACCACCATGCCCGGCTAGTGCTGAATGTGGTGGGGTTTGATGGCCACAAGATTAAAGAGCTTTCTGGTAGTGGTAGGCAATAGTGTGTTATGTGACTAGTAAGAAAAGAATTTCACAGCAGGTATCAGAACTATTAAATTTATGCATACCCTTTTGACCTGGTAATACTAATATGCTAAGACTCTTTACTGTGAACAAAACAAAATGCAAAAATGATTTCACTGATTAAGATGTTCAAGCCGGACGTGGTGGCGCACACTTGTAATCCCAGCATTTGGGAAGTGCTGGGGTCCAGCCCTCTTGGCAACAGGGTCAGGGGTCCCTCGATTGGCATGGAATGAGATGAGGTCGAGAGAATACACTCACATCCATGCAGTGAAGAAGCGCATCTGTTTTATTCTCCTTGGCAGAGGATGCAGGCAAGCTTTTGCCACTGCTGCTGCTACTGCTCTTACTGAAAATCTTAGCTTGATACTTGTAGGCAGAAATACAGTAGACAGTCTCTCTTTCATAAACTCATAAGATATTTTGTGTCACAATATATTCTGTGTAAATCCAGTAGAAATGAGAGTATTTCAATCTATACATCTCTTTGTTCTAAGTCTCCTTGTCCTAAATTTTTTCATCCTCTCTTTAGAATAATTTGTCAGAAACATAGCTTACCAGAACAAGAAGCTGCTCTCTTATCTTGAGAACAAATTCCGGCAGAACATCATGCTGCTGTAGAGAAAGCTTGCTTTCTCTTGTACTTGGCCTGCCAAGTGTTCAGCAACGTAGTATTCTCCTCATTTGTTTTCAGATAGAGCCTTCACTCTAGGCTGGAACTGTTTCTCCACAGACTTGTTTTTCTAAAGGTTAATCACAACCAATTAAGTTTACAACATGTATATAAAAATTCTTTGCTGTGACAGGGAGGCTGAGACAGGAGGATCCAGGTTCTCGGCCAGCCTGAGCTACCTAGTGAGGCACTCCGCAACTTAGTGAGACCCAGTTTCAAAATAAAGAATTAAAAATAGGGCTAGGGGCATAGCTCGAAGGTATAATGCCCCTGAGTTCAATCCCCAGTACCGAAAAAAAAAAAATAAAAAAAAAAAAAGATGTTCAAGCCAGATGCACCCCCTCTAATCCCACGACTTGGGAGGCCAACACAAGAGGATAACCAGCCTCGGTGACTTGGTGAGACCCTGTTTCCAGAGAATAAAATAGGGATAGGGGTGTTGCTCAGAGGTAGAATTCCCCTGAGTTCAATCCACAGTACCCCCAAATTTTTTTAATGATTTTTAGATATTTCTTTGATAATCAGGAAGAAAATCTTCATATTAAGAAAACATATCCATAATCCTGGAGTATGCCAGCGATGAAAGTCCTCAGTTTCGGTTACCTACAGGGGATCAGAGTGATCTGGGGAACCCACCAAAGGTGCATTAAGTAGTGGCCCCTTCAGAACAGATCAGAGTAGTCAAAACTGATTTCCAAGTCACAAGTCATGATCCATTAGTGGGTGGTGAGATTCATCTAGTGGAACTGCTCTGCATCAAGAAAACTGCACTAGAGTAGAATAAAATAAAATAGAAAGTATCAGAGATATGTCGTGTAGTGAGAATATCTTATGAAATTTTTATTCCGTGTGTGTGTGTGTGTGTGTGTGTGTGTGTGTGTGTTGGATTATGATGTAAAATGTATTTCTCCCTTGGGGTCTCAAACAAAAAAGTTTGTAGCCCTCAATAAGGATGTTATCTGGAGGGGGAAAAGCAAAGAGAAATTCCAAAAGTTTGTTCTTTGTCCCTGTGGGCAGACACCAGTGCTGCTGAGGAGCTCCTGAACTCTGAAGCTAGATGGCTGGGGTTTTTTTTTTTTTTTCTCTTTCATCTTCCTCCTTCCCTCCCTCCCTCCCTCCCTCCCTCCCTCCCTTCCTTCCTTCCTTCCTTCCTTTGTGGCACTGGGGATTAAACCAGGGGCATTCCCCCTCCAACCTACACCCCCAGCCCTATTTTATCTTTATTTGGAAACATGGTCTATGTTGATAAGAGTCTCACTACTTGCTGAGACTGTCCTCAAACCTTCGATCCTCCTGTCTTGGCCTCCCAAGTACTGGGATTACAGGTGTGCGCCACCACGCCCAGCTGGATGACTTTTTCAGGGGTTTCTCCTGAAGCTAAAATAGGGGAGCACAGGAGGGAATCAAGGCAAAAATGACCTCAGACGTTGGGTTAATGAGCATGTTGACAGTAGGGATGTTTTAACTCTGGCTTCTCTCTCTGGCCTTGCAGCTGAGCTCAGTGGAAGCTGGAGGAGCCACGGCCTTCATCTATGCCAACTTCAGTGTGCCTGTTGTTAAGGTGAGTGGGGCCTGGCCCCAAGATGGGGGTTTCGAGCACATAGAACCAACACCCTAACCTTCACACTGACTGTTTGCAAGCTGACACCTGCAAGGAGGCATAAAAAGAAGTCTTCCCTGATTCCTAGAGTCAAAGATTACCCCCGCAGTCTTCTTTATTACCACAATGTGTTATTTGTGGCCCTATTTGTTGTTTTATTTATACTCATGTGACAAGTGGAGGATCACAACCCTGGCTTCCCTGTCATGATAGAGCCCTGGAAGGGAAGAACTCATTCACCCTTGGTTCCTCTACAACAGCTAGTTCCTGCAGTCCATACTCCATCTACCCTGAGCTAGAGGCACTGAGGCCACAGAGGGAGGCTCAGAGCCCTTTCCTCCAGAGCGCAGAAGTTAACAGGCAGTAACAACAACATACTACAATGTGAGCTACGGAGAAGACAGGCCCCGGGGAGAGCAGCGTGGCAAGAGGTTTGTTTAATGCACGAATATGTCCTCCAGGTTTCAGATCAGTCACACTCCCTGACAGCTCTTAGTTAATCCAGAACTGAAGATAAGTACATGAGATTGTGCCCATAAAGCATTTAGCACAGAGTTTGGTCCATCCTGAGCATTCAGTCAACGAATGCCAGGCATCTGTGAGTGCCAGGGCTTTGGCATCTCTTCTAGGCTTGGGATAGGCTGTGGCGCTTACATCCTCCACCACCTTAGGCTTGGTCTACTTCTAATGGCCAAGGTTAAGTCTATAGGAAGTGTATAGGACAAAAGAGCAGTGTGCAGGGTGAAGAGTGCACACAGATTTCAGAGTCAGAACACCTGGACTTGGGTCGTAACCTTGCTCTTCTTAGTTCCGTGACTCCAAGGCCTTTGCTGAGAAGGGGGACTATGCTGATGCCTGCTTCCTGGGTGTCGGTAGTAAGTGTCTCAAGGAGCGTAAGCTTCTGAACTAATGAAGTCCTCAGTTGTTTGAGGAATGTGTAGTTCCACCTCGTGGGTTTTGCTGGTCACCTATCCTCAGTGATCCCATGACACCGTGCTTACCTTGCTAAGTGTCACCTACAGCTCACCCCACTGCCTGGCCTGCTCTGCTCCTTTTAACTCAGTCTTTCGTGAGCTCCCCAACACAGAACTGGGTGTGCTTTGTCTCTGTGTGTCCAGGGCCTGGAGCAGAGCAGGCCTTTAGTCAGTGACCCATGCCTGAATGAAGGAATGGCAACTTGGGTCATTTTGTGTCGTTTTTCTGCATGCCTCACCCTACACTGCATGGAGAGTTTGCCTGTGTAGTGACAGGCATGCATTTATTTGTACCCCAAGGACTGAGGTTCTGGGATGACTCTTAGGGGGTCTGGGCCCTTTTGTTTTTAGAACGCAGCACTGTTTTGGTGGAACCTGCACAGGAGTGGCGAGGGGGACGGCGACACACTTCATGCTGGCTGTCCTGTCCTGGTAGGAGATAAGTGGGGTAAGACCTTCCTTTCTGGACATGAAAATGAGGTGAAGGGGGCAGAGAAAAGTGAAGTGGGTGGGAAACAGTGTAGCCCCCATGGCACAGGCTTCACTACCGGGCCACATTATGTTGAGACAATCAGATCAACCAGGCGCCCCTCTACCCTCCAGGGTCCTGTCACAGGCAGGTGTCAGCAAAGGCTTATTGACCTCAACAGATCGGCCTTGCTCCTGAGCACAGCCAAGGAGGACTGTGGCTCGGAGCCCCTGACCCTTCCTCTACTCCCAGGAGGTAACCACCGCTGCTACCTCTTAGTGTGTCCGAGAGCACTCAGCTCTGAAGATAGAAATGGAGGTGGAAGAGGCCTTTCATGATGAGATGGACACTGCCTGGAAAAGCCACTCTTTCCTCCCCTTATTCAGGAGTGGCTTTGTAGGGAAATGGGCTTTCTTTTAATTAATTGTTTGTTTATTTATGTATTTATTTATGTATTTATTTATGTATTTATTTATTTATTTATTTATTTATTGTGTGTGTGGTACTGGGGATTGAATCCAGGAGCATTCTACCTCTGAGCTACACCCCCAGTCCTATTTTTTATTCTTTACTTTGAAACAGGGTCTTACTAAGTTGCGGAGGGCCTCACTAAGTAGCTGAGGCTGGCCGCAAACTCCAACCCTCCAGTCTCAGCCTCCCAAGTACTGGGATTACGAGCGTGTGCCGCCACGCCTGGCTTGAGATGGGCTTTTATAATGAAGGGTCAGTCCCTTTAGTGCCCACACGTTTGAAAATTAGTTTATGGTCAATAGTACCTGTAGGTCTCCCTCTCTCCCTTCCTCCCTCCCTCTCTCCTTCCCTTCCTCCCTCCCTCCCTCCTTTCCTTCCTCCCTCCCTCCCTCCCTCCCTCCTGTTTTTTGTTTTGTTTTTGTGATATTGGGGATTGAACCCAAGGATGTTCTATCTCCAAGCTATACCCTCAACCCTATTTTTATTTTTTATTTTAAAACAGGGTCTCACTAAGTTGCTGAGGGCCTTGATAAATTGCTGAGGCTGGCCTCAAACTTGTGATCATCCTGTCTCAGCCTCCCAAGTACTGGGATTACAGGTGTGCACCAGTACATCCAGCTCTGTAGAACTTTTTCTAGAGGACGCTGTCCTCTTTGCTAGTTATCTCTGCTGGAAGAAGTAGTTTGTAGTCCCCAGTGGGCCCAGGACTAGGATGGGAAGGCGAGTTGGCTGGGGTGCAGGATTTGGGGAGGTGCTTGCCTGCCCTGAGGAGCGAGCCAGTGCACAGCACTGTGACCGGCCGTCTGCTCTGCTGAGCTTGCGCTCTTCCTTCCCTCTCTCTCCCAGTGGCCAACAAGTGGATACACGAGTATGGACAGGAATTCCGCAGACCCTGCAGCTCCAACCCTGAAGACTGAAGTGTTGGCAAAGATCAGCTATGGAGTCCTGTGGCTTTCCAGAGCAGCCAGGAGCCAAAAAACCAGGGCAGGAGAAGGGAACAGAGGGCAGCCTCTGGAAGAAGGCCTGGTCCTTGCCGTCAGGAGGCGAGGAAGCGGTCTTCACCAGGGACCCCTGAAATTTGTTTCTGCTCCAAGTACAAGAGTCAGAGTAGAATGGACAGTGCAAGGGGGTGGGGAGTACCGTGGAGGCCAAGAGAGATGCTGCTGGAGCACAGACACTCTCTGCTGGGAACGAAACATATCTGCAGTCACTGGGGTCTGGCCAGTGGGTCTTGTGCTGCTTTGACCTTGCCTGCAGGGACCCAGGAGTGGCACCAGCAGGAGGGGCTAGCCCTTCTCCCCAGGGACTCCTGCTGCAGCCCGAGCAGGGAGTGAGTGCCCCCGACTCAGAGATGTATCCCATACAAGTGGTACATCACAAGATGATTTTTTTTTTAAGTAGAAAGCAACTTTCTTTTTACATGATGATTTTTAAATATGATCATTAAAAATGTTTACAAATCTTTTTTCTCAAGTCTATATTGACATTGTAATGTTTAGTGAAAGGACAGAGTGTAACATTTTATTTATGTCCTCTCCTCCTGGCTCACCCCTCCCTGCCACCCTCCAGATATTCACATTCTTTCTGTCCTCTGAGCGACTCTCCAGACTATCATGTCAGTGCCCTATACCTTCCTAACATTTATCTGAATTGAAATGGCTCAATTAATTTTGTTGAAGCGTGGTCGTGGCCATCTTGGCAGGGTGAGCACTTCGTGACCCCCTGTACTCTGTGAACGCCTTTCCTGTAGCTCCCCTCTCACTGAATCTCAACGGGTTTATTTGCCAGGCTGTTCCCAACTGACTCTGTGCTTCGTATTCCTCTCAGACCCTCCAGACGGTCTGGATCAAACTTAGGCATTCAGCGTTCTTGCAAAGGCGTGCTTTGAGCTGCGCCGTGGAGGTAGAATTCTTACAGGCAGAGTCTGATGTGAAGTCTTTTCCAGCGAAGAAGTAACGTAAGATATGGCTGCGGCGATGGGGGACCGAGGCATCTGAGCCGCTTGCTCCAAAAGAACATTTTGAGATCACTTGGCTCGGGTTTCTCCCCAGGGATGTGGGTGTGTCTCGCTCACAGAGGAGCCACACAGGTGAAAGGACTGGGTGTTTAGGCTCCATGTTGCCCCTGTCCCCTCCCCCTACCATGCCCACAGCTCTGTGGCCCCGGTTTAGGGCTCTGTGGTCCCATATCTCCTATATCCAGCGTCTTCAGAGCCCCAGGGAGCCCCTCCTCATGTTCCCTCTTGATACTGTGTGCCAGCATTCTGGAACTCTTCTTACTAAATTACTGTTGCCTACTCCACCTGCCTCCCCCAGCTCCAGAGGAACTGGCCTGAGACAGAAGGCTACTGTCTGTGGGCCAGCCTGCTCTTCTTTCTTCATGGAACCCGTACTTCTCAGAATTGCAGGGTCAGCCACAGCTAATCATGACAAGGGAACTCACAAAAGTTTATTGAGACAACACCCTGCTAAAGGGCTTCATGCATTAGTTTTGTTTTGTTTTGTTTTGTTTTGTTTTTTTCTGTGTATGTGTGTGGTACTGGGGATTAAACCCAGGAGCATTCTATCTCTGAGCTATGTCCCCAGCCCTATTTTTATTATTATTATTATTATTATTATTATTATTATTATTATTATTATTATTCGTGGTACTAGGGATAGAATCCAGGGGCATTCTACCTCCAAGCTTCCCCCAGCCCTATTTTTTATTCATTTTTTGAAACAAGGTCTCACAAAGTTGCAGAGTGCCTCACTAAGTAGCTGAGGCTGGCTGCCAACCGGGATCCTCCAGTCTCAGCCTCCCAAGTACTGGGATTACAAGCATGTGCCACCATGCCTGGCTTATCTTTTTATTTTGAAATAGGACCTCACTAAGTTACTTAGTAACTCACTAAGTTACTTGCTAAATTGCTGAGGCTGGCCTCAAACCTATAGTCCTCCTGTATCAGCCTCCCAAGTACTGGGATTACAGGCATGTGCCACTGTGCCCAGCTTGCATTAGTTTTTTTTAAAATTTTTAATAGACTTTTATTGGTGCATTATAGTCTTATAATGTAGTTCAGAGTGATAGGGACATACATGCACACAACTCTTGATGAATGCACTAGTTAATGCTCACCCCAACCCTAGGGGTTGATACATTTTTCTATCCCCATTTTGCAGACAAGGCAGTAGAGTTAGAGTTACATCACTTTCCTGAGGTCCCACAGTCTGGCTCCAAATCTTGCGCTTTTAACACATGTGGTTTTTGTTTGTTTGTTTGTTTGTTTGTTTGTTTTGTGGTACTGGGGATTGAACTCAGGGGCATTCTACCTCTGAGCTATACCCCCAGCCCTATTTTTTATTCTTTTATTTTGAAACAGGGTCTCCCTAAGTTGCGGAGTGCTTCACTAATTAGCTGAGGCTGGCTTTGAACCCGGATCCTCCGGTCTCAGCCTCCCAAATGCTGGGATTACAAGTGTGCGCCACCACATCCGGCAACACATGTGCTTTTAATGGTGTCTGAGATGTAATTGTGAAACATCTTAACCAGGTGATTGACAGACAGGACTGTCTGGCTGCAAAATAAGCAACAGCTACTTCCAATTCTGAGGAGCAGACCCAGGGCTCAGCCTGTTCTAGGGGATATGGAGAGCTACTGGACACAGTCTGGAGAGGGTATAGATCAGGGCCAGTAGGAAGCTAAGATGAAATATATCCTGAGTGAAGTGTCATTTGAGCACAATGAGGAAAAGTTGCATACAAGGAGAAATGAATTGCTACTGATTGCTGTAATCCAAGGGAGGGAATCATTGCAATCTGGGATAGTTGGATGTGTTCATCCATTTCCTATTACTATAACAAAATATCTGAGGCTTGGAACTTTATAAAGAAAAGAGGCTTATTTAGCTCCCAGTTCGGGAGGTCCAAGGGCATGGCAGTGACATTGGTCCAGCTCTGGTGAAGGTCTTGCGATAGATGGCATCACAGTGGTGGGAGCGTGTGTAAAGCAGGAAGCCACAGAGCGATGGAGGGCTCAGGCTTACTCTTGTATAACAACATTCTCTCGAGACCTAACCAGGGCCCCATAGATTCCAACACCAGCAGCATCTTCAGTGACCTAATTACCTCCAACTAGGCCCCACCACTTTTTTCTTTTTTCGGTATGAGGGATTGAACCCAGGGGCCCTCTACCACTGAGCTATATCCACCAGACATTTTTATTTTGTATCTTGAGACAGGGTCTTCCTAAGTTTCTGAGGCTGGCCTTGTACTTGTGATCCTTCTGCCTCAGCTGCCTGAGTAGCTGGGATTACAGATGAGCAACACTGAACCCAGCTTTTGGTCCCACCTCTTAAAGGTACCATTACCTCTTAATAGCACCGCACTGGGGATACGCTTCCAACACATATTAATGCCTGAGGGATACACTTAAACTACAACTAAGCCGTAGCACTGGGAGCGCCTCATTTGTTTATTCAAATTGCTCTGACCAAGTGCCTACTCAGAGCCAGGCTCTCGCTGGCACTGGAGATAGAGAAAAGAAGTAGATACTGACCTGCCTAAAAACACAGAGACCTTCAAATCGTCATAAGACATGTAGCCATGAATACCAGAGGGCACTGGGAACTTTTCCAGAACCCAAAAGGCTTCATAGAAAGGGGGGCCATGAGCAAGTCTTGAGGCTCCCCAGAGACCAGGAAGGAGGAACATGGCTGGGCCCAAAATAGGGAGAAGGCCTGTCCCCGAGGCTTGGAATAATAACACTTGCTTTTGACCAGCATGTTAGTTTTCTTTTTTTTCTAAACAGCTTATTATAATTTATTTTATTTAACAATCTAAGAAGTTCGCAACCATCAGAAGCTCCAGTACAATTTTAGGTGCAATTGGGAATTCAGGAATCGTGGTGGAGCTATTAGTGTAGGTAAATACATGCTTTTGATAGTACATGTGAAGGGATCTCTCTAAAATTTACTTCATTGGTTTCATTTTCAGCAAACTGACCTGGGCCACTCAACATGGCTTTTATTGTTCCTGATGTAAATGCATGTTCTCTTTTTACAATAAAATTCATGACCATCTGAAGATATCAATTTGACATACATGGCATCAGGGCCTTCACAGCCACCATAGGGTTTCTCCTCTCCATCCATTATGCGCTTATAAAATTCTACTTTGGTTCCACAGGAACTTTAGTAGTTTCTTGTCAGCCCCGTTCAAAACACTTTCCCACTCCTTCCCTTGAGCCTCAGCTCCCCAGGGAGGAAAGCAGAACGAGTGGAGGGAAGCAAGGCCGATGGCTGGTGGCTTGCTGGTGATGCCACGGAGCCAGGGCGAGGCTCCTAGAGTGGAAAGGCTCCTTCTTTTGTATTGCCGCCAGTCTCTACACCCTCTGAAAGCCTGACTAGTCCTGCCAGGTGGTGTGTGGCAACCACGGGGTCCCCACAGTGCTTAGTGAGTTGACAGCTAATTCTAAAGAGGTGGCCTCCTGGGGCATCACTTGTTCATAATTTTTAAACTTTCTTTCTTGCACTGTTCTGTCAACTGTTTTCTAACAGCCTTGTCTAACCTGGGCTCCTGGCTTTGAACTACATTTCGCTTGCAAGCCTCACTCCAGGTAGTGTCTTTGACAACAGTGACAATTAGTATTATCACTAGTAATCACTTAGTGATTATTCACTAAAGGCCGGGCACTGTGCTAAGAACTTAGATATACTTGTCTCCCTTTAATCTTGACAAGGAGATAGATACTATTATACCTCTTATAGATGAGAGAAACTGAGGCAGAGAAAGCGTAACTTGCCCAAGGTTCACATGGCTGTTCACGGGGAGATTCAAATCCAGGTCTATCTGTCACCAAACATCTTTACAGCCCTCTATTGCCTGGATTGTGTAATTTTGCTGTCGTTGCTTTGCTTCCATGGACAATAATATCTTTAGAAGCCAAAAATTTTAGGTAGGAGTATGCAAAATTTTCCCAGGTTGAAAGGTCTATTGACCTTGTCTGGTGCTGACTGGCCGAGAGCCTTATCCAGTGAATCTATTTGTTGAATACATGAATGAATCGTTTGAATTCTGCAAACAGAAAGTGAGCACCTGTTGGGTGAGCATCCCCACGCCAGGTACTTCATAAGAATCCAAGGAAATGAGGCCCCTGCTCACTGCCCTGAGGCACAGTTAGCCCGAGTATAAGAACAGTGAAGATTTAATCAGGTGGAAAGCTGAGTGGTGCTCATCCTAAGGATCGTGAGGCCAGAGGAGGCTGACAGGGCTTTGTGTTGGAGCCCAGGAGCACAACGGAGAGTGGGAATGTGTGTCAGTGGAGGGTGGGGAGTGGGGGGCCACTGTTTGTCCCTCGTTCACACACGAGGGAGCAGGGCGAGGTGCCTGGGAGGAGGAAGCAAGAGGTGTTGATTCTGGGGGACTCCTGACCAGCAATGCCAGGAGCAGCACAAACTGCCCTTTCATGGTGCCACTCAAAGAGTCCCCTGTTTGGGGACTTTGGCTGCTCCTGCCTGGAGAAGCTGAAGAAGCCTGTGTGAAGGGGTGGATTAGGGTGGAGAGAGATGGACATTTGCCTGCAGATTGCTGTGTACACGGCAGAACCATGAAATCAGCTAAGAGACATGGGGAGAGAGGAAACAAACATTTGTGCCTATGCCTTTCCAGCTATTTAACGTCCCCATGTCTTATTCCCAATAATTATCATCCCTTTTGGCTAAAGGGGAAAGTGGGGCAGAGTCAGCCTCTGGAGCTAGGAGCCCTCCATTCCCCCACCAGCTGCTTCCAATCTTTCTTTTTGCTACTTGGGGTTGAACCCAGGGGCATTCTACCACTGAGCTAGAACCCCAGCCCTCTTTTATTTTTTATTTTGACACAGGGTCTCACTAAGTTACTGAGGGTCTCACTAAATTGCTGAGGCTGGTCTTGAGTCAGTGATCCTCCTGTCTCAGCCTCCGGAGTTCTGGGGTTACAGGCATGCACCACTACACCTGGCTAAGGGTGGATTCTAAGCACCAGGACAGCTGGATGGTGACAATCTTTTGGGCCAAAGGCATAAGGGCATGGCCTGGATGGATCCCTGGAGATAACTACACCTTTACCTTATTTAAAGCTCACCACATTTCAGATGTACCATAACTGTAAGATAATAACCACCAGGCCTCTTGTTCATCTGCCCACCATCTTGTGGGACTGGGGGGCAGTAGCTGTTTTCCCTGGCTCAGGAAGGTGAATGACTTGCCCATAGTTACACAGCATGTCGCTGTCAGAGCCAAACCTAGAAACAAGGTTTCCTGCTCAGAGACCTGTGCTCTCTCCCAAGCTCCCTGTGTGCTTCTTGGAACAGGGACACGTGAGCAACTGACAGCACCAACCCTTGATGGTGTTTTAATGGGCACAGATGATGTGCGAGGTCTGTCATCCCTCAGCTAAGCATGACTGATGTTGCCTCCACGCCAGGCCCTTGGCTGGGGCTGCAGAAGCCAGGATGACAGTTTCTCTGTCCTTGAGCTCCCAGAGAAGAAAACCCTTGGTGATAATATTAGGCGAAATACTTGTGAAAACATTAACAGATATGAAAATATTGAGAAAACAGTGACTAGGGTGAAAACTACTAGTAGTAAAAAGAGAAACAAATGCTAAAAAAATCATGGAGGAAGCTGGGCATAGTGGCACATGCCCGTAAATCCAGTACTTGGGAGGCTGAGACAGGAGGATTGTAGGCAGGTTTGAGCCCAGTCTCCGCAACTTAACAAGATGCTGAGCAAGACCCTGTTTCAAAATTTAAAAATAAGCCAGGTGTTGTGGTGCATGCCTGTAATCCTAGTACTTGGGGGGCTGAGACAGGAGGATGGCAGGTTTGAGGATAGCCTCATCAAGTAGTTAGACTCTCATCAACCTAAAAAGACTCTGTTTCAAAATAAAACTAAGAAATAGGCCTGGGGGATGTAGCTTGGAGGTAGAATGCCCCTGGGTTTGACACCCAGTAAAAACAAACAAACAAATAAAATTATGAAGGACATGATTCTATCGTTCATGAGACAAGACTTATGTGACATTTGATTTGGACCTTGAAAGATTGTGTGTGTGTGTGTGTGTGTGTGTGTGTGTGTGTGTGTGTGTGTGTGTGTTTTAGAGATGTGTGAGCTTACTTACTGATCTATAATGACTCCTGAGATTAACATTTCTCCAACTCTTAAATAATCCATACCCTTTTCTTTTGATAAACATAACATTTTCTTTAGTCCTGGAAATTTAGATATATTACCCTGGAAGAGATTTTTTTATGTAACTTTATGCTCTGTAATCAGACCCTCCCATTTACCAAATTAAATTGCATCAAATTTTCTCTTAAAAATTATACATGGTTCCTAGCCGGGCGTGGTGGCGCACGCTTGTAATCCCAGCATTCGGGAGGCTGAGACTGGAGGATCCGGGTTCGAGGCCAGCCTCAGCTACCTAGTGAGGCACTCCGCAACTTAGTGAGACTCTGTTTCAAAATAAAGAATAAAAAATGGGGCTGGGGGTGTAGCTCGGAGGTAGAATGCCTCTGAGTTCAATCCCCAGTACCGAAAAAAAAAAAAAAAAATTATACATGGTTCCTTAGGGGACACCACCCAACCTCAACATTCCCACAATGCTCTCTAGGTTCTGGACGGTTCTAGAACCTCTATTTTTGACTCTTGCAATGAAATGGGAAACAGGAATTGTCAGCAGGCTCATCTGGAAGGAACACAGTCGTCTGGTGGCCTTTGCTCAATCCTAAGTGAGTCTCTAAGCCTGGTGCGCCCTCTAGTGCCGGGGATAAATGACCCCCCTTCCCCTTCCAGCAGCCCGTTCCTCTGTCTGATGATTATGGGGTGGGGACAAGCAGGGTGAGCCCCAGTGCCTGGGCCAGCCAGCATTAGCCACATGCCCGACTCTAAAGCCCTCTGTGGGTGCTTTGCTCAGGGTCACCCCACTCTCCCTCCACATCGGCTGTTTTGGAATGCAAAAATTAGGGGCACACAATGACTTACCACTTCATACTTACTAGGATGTCTATAATTTTAAAAATGGGAAATAAGTGTTGGTGAGGTTTGGAGAAATTGGAACCCTTCTCCATTGCTGGCAAGAATGTAAAATAGTGCAGCCACTGTGGAAACCATTTTGGCAGTTCCTCCCAAAGTTAAATATAGACTACCATAGGACCCAATAATCCTACTTCTAGGTATACATCTTTTTTTTTTTTTTTTTTTTAGGTACTGGGGATTGAACTCAGGGGCATTCTACCTCCGAGCTACACCCCCAGCCCTATTTTTTATTCTTTATTTTGAAACAGGGTCTCACTAAGTTGCGAAGGGCCTCACTAAGTAGCTGAGACTGGCCTCGAACCCGGATCCTCCGGTCTCAGCCTCCCAAATGCTGGGATTACAAGCGTGCGCCACCATGTCCGGCCTAGGTATACAGCTTGAAGAATGGGAACAGGTACTTGAGTAGGTATCTGTACACAAATGTTCATGCAACATTATTCAACACAGCCAAAAGGTGGGAGCAGCCCAAGAATCCATCAGCAGATGAACAGATATGCACACACAAAAAAGAATGAAATTGACATGGCTGGACCTTGAAAACAGTAGGTTTAGTGAAATAAGCCAGACATAGAATAGGTATCATAGAATTACATTTATACAAAGTACCTAGACTAGGCAAATTCACAGACACAGAAAGCAGAATGGAGTTTCCCAGGAACTGGGGGGAGGAAGAGAGAGAATGAATGCTTATGGGTACCTCATTTCTGTTGGGGATGATAAAAATTTTGGATATAGATGGTGGGGATGAGTAGTACCACAGAATTGTGAATGTTTATTACATGCCACTGAACAGGGTTAAAATGATATTTTGTTTTTATATAATTTACCATAAAAAAAAAACTGCTAAATTTGGGAAGGCCATTCCCAAGCAAGAGGATTTACTTTACGGGGCAGCACTCAGGCCCCAAGTTTAATCAACTGGGCTTGGCAGCTCTACCAAGTGTGGGTAGGGAAGGGAGCCCAAGAGACCTTGGACACAATGGCTTTTGCCTTGGTGTCTCCTCTTTTGGGACTCTCAATTGGGATAAATAATCCTCTTGTCTCTCTTAGGCATTTACTGCTTTTCACCTCAACTGCTAGAGGAAGCAAACCTTCCCTGTTCTTTATATACTTAGGTCTCGCTTACCCTTCATTAACACTCTGAATTAAAAATGATCACCCCAGTTTTTGGATGAGGAGCCTGAAGTTCTGAAAAAAGTATGTGCCAAAGGTCACTTAGCTAGCAAGAGAGAGGCTGCATGAAGCTGGGAGCCTGTCTTGTCACTGGTCTTCCCAGCACCTGCCCCACTTCATTTTCTTTTTTTCTTTTCATGTATGTGTGTGTGTGGGGGGGGTACTAGGGATTAAACCCAGTGACATTCTACCTCTGAGCCCCTCCCCCAGCTCTATTTTTTATTCTTTGTTTTGAAACAGGGTCTCATTAAGTTGCAGAGGGTCTCACTAAGTAGCTGAGGCTGGCCACGAACCCGGATCCTCCTGTCTCAGCCTCCCAAGTACTGGGATTACAAGCGTGCGCCACCACGCCTGGCTTTCCACCTCATCTCTTTCTCTGTGGCTTGGGACTGAGATGGTATACACTGGTTAGGGGTTTGTGGCCTGACCCTTGGTCCAGCTTGAGCTTCTATGTGGCCTTGGGCAGTCCCTCTCCTCATCAGGGCTGCTAGTTTCTTCTGTAGGATGGTACTGCTGACCTGCCTGCCCTTCCCCATCCACAAAGGAAGGGTGAGGCCTCAAAGGTAAAGATACTTCCTTTATAAATGGCAGGGTCTGTGGTGTCAGTTATCCTCAGTTTACTCTGGACCACTCAGCAATATAAGTGGCTCACCAGTGACCGTCAGGAAGAAGTTTTCTTTCCTAACACTCTATTTACTATCCAGGTAACTAGTCCCTTCACTGACCTAGGAGAGGCCAGCCATTTGGCTAGTCTCAGGTTCCAAGGTTCTGCCTGGCTCTGGACTGGGGTTTTCTAGCAAACTGCTGGGAGAAGAAGCCAGGTCGAGGAATAAGAGCGCCTCTTGGGTTTACATAGCTTACTGAGCCCTGGACCCAGATTGAGAATGTGTTGACTCTGGCTGGTGAGGGGGTGGCCGGCTAGGGCACAAGAGTTGGCTTCAAGATTGCAAAGAAAACACTGTTCCTGTGGGGAGGAGTGTCACTGTTGTTTGCTTTCTCTGCTGCTTTTGTAGGTTCTTGTCCTGATTTTCCCTTGTTAGTCTTGACCTTTTAACTCCCTACCCCCAGTTCTGATTACAGACCATTGAATCCAACTTACCAGTCCTTAGCCTCTCCAAATCCAAGGGGCTTCTGTCTTATTCATCCCACCTCCAAAATATTGAGACCATTCCTTTCTCTCATCTTTGTGGTCCCCTTCCTAGTTTGGTATATTCCTTGGTCTTTTTAACAGGACTGGTACAACTGTCTCTTTACTGATCTACCAGCCTTGAATCTGGCACCCACCAACCCATCTACACAGGTTACCATGGTGACTTTCCTTAAAGACCTGATCTTGTCACATGTCTGCTCAGTATCACGTTTGAGAACCTCCCATTCTCACCATTCAAGGCTTTATGCCCTGTCTCTCAGGTCTCCTCTCCTGTCACGGCCTATAATCCAGCCGCAGTAATCTCCCTGCCAGTTCTGAGTGTGACTTTCAAGTCTCCAGGGCTTGCTTTGGCTGTTCCCTCTGCCTGAAATGGTGCCTTTCCCTTTCCATTCCCACCCTGTGAAGTTTCAAGGCTCAACCCAAATTCTACTTCTGTGAAATCTTCCCTGCCTGTCTCAAAGGTAAGTTTGGTTGCTCTCCTACAACCTTTATACAATGTGGCTACTATTTCTAAACTGTCTCACTTGACCTTAAATTCATTTTAAGGGCTCATTATTCAGCTGTCTCCAGTGTCCCATTGGATGCTCAACATAGAATAGGTGCTGAGGTTTGCTTAACCAGCAAGTAAATGCTTGTGAGAGTATGCTAAAACCACAGTGCCAAGAAGTCATACCTGCTCCCCTTGGTGCCTTGTCTGAGTCTTCTCAATCTCAAGAGCCTCCCCTCCCCCACCAG
>PVLC010032964.1:0-17828 GCA_004027655.1 Graphiurus murinus | reverse complement strand
ATCAAATATAAGTAGAATATTCTCTGACTCCATGAACAGATTTACACAAGAAGCTTTAAATAGAGCATGATTTCCTGGAACAAGAAGAGTTAACAGTTAGCAGCTGGTATCATACAATTTGATATTCCTGTGTCTTTACTGACATTCATTTCAAAGAGCTTTGAATACCTCTGCTTCTGTGCTGCCTGAAGACCACACACAACTGCTTCTCCCCCCTGCTTTTTGTTTTGGCTTTCAGAGCTTCCGACACCCTCAATGGCAGATCTTCTTTGGACAGGCTAATACCAACAATCCATTTCCCATGCTGTCTTTACCTGAGATCCATTCTGAATCTTTAGAAGTAGCTCTGAACTCTCTGCTCCTTACTAGATCTTCTTACATGACACCTCTTTTAGCTCTCAAGAATTTCCAGCAACTGACTAATAAGACAGCATTTAAAATTCAGACATTTTCTGTCTGTGTATCAGAAAATCCATGTGAACTGCCTCAATTCTGTTTTGCTTCCATTTCAATCTCACTGGACAAATGCAAATGTTATCTTCAAGCCACATTAGAAGGCAGAGGTTTATGGGCCGCCAAGAAATTCAAGTAAATGCTGTACCATCTTCATGCTCTCTGATAATTAAGACATTAATATAGTGATACATTTTCCTCATATGTGCTAAACTGATCTACATAGGTTACAAATCCTCATGAGCAAGCAATGATCAGTACAGTTAGTAGGGAGTGGACTTTATGGATCATTTTGAAGAAAGTTTCACAAATTACTTTTAGGCACCTACAATAAAACAGAAAGTCAGCCATGTTGACAAGCACCTGTGGTCTTGCTATTCAGGAGGCTAAGACAAGATGCTCGCTTGATCGCAGGAGTTTAGGGTCCGTTTTGGCATCATAGTGAGAACGATCTCTTCAAACAAACAAACAAACAAACAAACACTAAGTATAAATCCCAATTAGTTTTTGCAATAAAAATATTGTTTAAATATAGTAGGTATTCAGTAAGTACTCACTAAAATAAGTTCTAATTAGCACAATTATTTGGCCACATGCAATTTTAAAAAGTATGATTTTTTAAAAACAATACTCAAATAAGCTGCTCTAAGTTAACTTTGACTTTTGTGTTGTCTGTGTGTGTGGGGGGGGTACTGGGGATTGAATGCAGGGACACTCTATCTCTGAAGTATATCCCTAGTTCTATTTTATTTTTTGAAATAGGGTCTTGTTAAGTCACTATGGTTGGCCTCAAACCTGCAATGCCCCTGTCTCAGCCTCTCAAGTACTGGTATTACAGTTGCACACCACCAAGTCTGGCAACTGTTAATTTTAAAGTAGCACTTTTATGAATTCTGTACTATAATATTCTTAGAATTTCTCGAAGATTCTTAAGACTTCAGTAAATTACTTTTGAAGTGATGTTTTGAGAAGATTTCTTTCAGTATGGGTGAAAAGACAGACTTGCCTGCCTATTGTAAGACTTATCATTGAATGTATGCCTTAGTTGTCTGGGAGATTATTTTGAAGATAAAGTCTGCTTATTTGAAGCCACACATACACAAAAGTGCACACTAGGAGATCTATTATCTCTGTCTTAGGTACAAAACCTCAAGTTTGGCAATGTACCATCTCAAAATATTAGCCACAATGACTGGAAAAAATCTCCTGTTTCTCCCCACCCCCATGTTTTGACATCATGAATAGACTTCTTATGTTTGAAAACTTTCCTGAAGTCACTTCTTTTTCTCCCACAAAAACCATGCATTGTGATTTCAAAGATTTACTTGAGGTCTGTGCCCAGAACTTTAAGTAGAACTTCCCAGAAATATAGAACTTTACTTGCAATATTTTCTATATGACATTATGAAATGAACTCTAACTAACAGTTGGTATTCTTTAGATAGTTTAAGTCCAAACTGCACTGCTGTACTTATACGCAGACTTATTTTGAGATCTACAACAATTTGAAAAGACTCACCCAGACATATTGAAAAAGAAAGAAAGAAAAACTGTCGTGTAATGAATGAGGATATGTACAAAATAGTATATTTTGTCATTTAATACCATAAAATATACACAAATCTATTATGAAATTTAAAATTGTCATGTTATAAGACTATATAAGGTACCATTGCAGTGGAGAGACATGTAAACAAACATAAAGATGCAATATTAAGTCATAACTACATAAAATTAACTGTAGCACATACTATATTATTGTAATAATTTCATAGCCACATACTTTTGCTATTGTGGGGAGTCAAATTTATGCCTGGATATTGTACTGTGCAGGTGGTGGGCACTTCTACGCCCTGAGGTTTTTTTTTTTTTAATTTTTTTATTGATGCATTGTAATCATACATCTTTGTTAGGTGCAAGCTGGTAAAGGCATACATGCACACATTTCTTATTTAACCCTTCCCCAATTCCCACCCCACTCCATTGCCCTCCGTCCTTCTCAAGACTTTGATATGTTTGTGAAAGTACATCATGTGCATTAGGATGCCCCCCCCCACCTCATCATCTTCAGTTAAGTCACCTTCTTTGCTCATCTAAGGGGTTAACTTTATCTCATTTTATTCTCAAGACAAACCAGTGAGGTGAGTGATAATACCACCCATTTTACCATGTGCAAAAGTTAGAGATTTACAAGTTATGTGGGGTCCCACAGCTAAAAAAGAGTCAAACAAAATTGAACCCAAGACCAGATACCACACTCATAGCCATAAACATGCATCACTTTTTTAAATGTAAGACATGCATCACCAAAGTCCCATTTTCTTTTTTCAATCTAAAACACTTCGGTACATTTTTATTTTCACTTTTATAAAGCTTAGCACAAACATTAAAAAAAAAAATGTTCGAACTTGAAGTACAATCGAAACATCAAGAAGTATTCAATACCTTTCATCAATACCAAGTTTAGGAAATTCCCAAAGCTTCAAGTATTTGAAATTGTACAAAAATGGAGGAGAAACCTCAGTGGAGTCAGGAGAGTGGTCTAAAGGATCAGGAGGGGGGAAGATTGAGATTCATTAATGGAAATACAGCCATGGACTATATGTAGATATGTGAAAATACCAATGTCAATCTCAGTACTAGGAAGGGGAGAGATGAGGAGGTGGGGGGGGCACCAAGTGCTGTGTGCATGTATGTCATTGTCAACATGATTTACATTATGATGTGAGATTGTAATGCACCAATAAAAGCACATTAAACCAAACAAAAAAAGAAATTAGATGTATGTACATGTTTCTTGTTAGTTCACATCTTGTGCAAAGCCCCTTTTTCCAACAAGAGCGAGAGGCGGCCCTGGGAAATGCCAGGAGTAATAGTTCTGGACACTTAAAAAGTACAGAGCAGAAATTTTATTCCTAGGGGGAGACCTGCTATTTCACACAACAGGGACTCAAATGCAGTTTATTTATCCTTATGGTTAGACAGACGGAACTGTAAGGATCAAGCTGAGTTCAGACAAAATTCTGTGTTGGTTGGCAAGAGCTTTGCCAGCCAGCTAGAGAAATGGGCGAATTGTGAGTTCAACAGGATTATTAGCCCAAAGATAAGCAATTAGGGTCCCTGAAAGCTGGGAAAATCACTGTCATAAGTGAAGGGATTTCTCTGCCTCAGCAAATATCCAATATACAGATATCTCAGAATGCCAATCCATATCAGAAAATGAACCATAATACTTCTTGTTCAACACAATATTCATTAAGGAAGCATTGCAACTAAGTCCACAGGAGAATTACCCATCTCATGAGGTCAGCCATCTCTCACTGAATACATTTGATACAGAAGAGATACCGAGACATTTATTTTGATTTCCCTGTCCCACTACTCCATAAACATCAGCCATTTAATGCTCCTATCATTATAAAAAAAATGACAAAGATGTTTGGATGAAATCAAGTTCTCCCCACATTGCTGAAAGAATATTCTTGGATGATCTTACACACTCCAAACACTCTGATTTTTTATTAAAATTTTCAGAATGACTTATTAATGCAACTTCAGCCCTAACTTGGGAGTTGAGGATTCTCGCCCTCCCGCCGGACCACACACCTGCTCAGAAGGGAACCAGGTGCCAAGCCTAAGCCCCTTACTAATGCTACCATTTCCCCAATGTGTAGCCCTGCCCCCTTTCTCTCCCTCTTCTGCTTCTCCTTGCACCTCTCAGTACAGCTGAACTTTAAGAGGCCCAGGAGAAGGAAGAAATAAGACTTTAAATAATTTATTTGGAGAAACAGCCAGTGAAGAGGAACAAATCATGTTTCGCTAAAAGAACCGGGACCTTTGGTGCTTTCCTTCTTCGCTCCACTACCTAGAGCTCTAGCGGGCTGGCATTAGTGAAATCTCCCTTTGATGGCATTTTAATATTCTGCCTTGATGACTTTTTAGCAACATTTACTTTCAGAGGTCTCGAGTGTTCCCTCGGAGGAAATGAAACATGTCAGAGCCCATTACAAAAATCAAAATTTAAATACCTCGACCACGTCCGGGCTTGCACACAATCCCATCAGCGCTTGAGCTGGAACTCACAACTACTCATTCTCTTGCTCAATCAGTAATGAGTACATTTGATGAAGCATTCTGGGGTCAGGGAACACACTTTCGTGATCTAACTTAACCCATTGATTGCCTGGCCCCAAAGGACCAGGGCGGGACTTGATTAAATTGGAACATGCAAATAATTTTCAACAGTACCAGATGCAACATTTTTTTTTCCTGTTGCTGTTGTTCTTTTATTTTTAAACAATGGCCATTCCCATAAGTAATGGGAAAGAGATGGTGAGCTGACAGTTGTGAATTAGGTCCAGAGTTCTTTGGGAATTACAACATGTTTATATGTCTTACGAATCAACCTGTTTAGTTTTTTTATCCAGCCATGGACATAGTTACTCTGTTATTAAAGGCTATGACTAGGGAGTCTCTGAAAGCATTATTTTTTGTTTAAATAACATCTTACCATTTTCATATTCCCCTGACTCCCTCAAAATAATACTGGGACAAAGAATTATCCTAAGGTTGTAATCTGATGGTCTTTTAGCATATTACATTTTACTGGGCATTATTAGGCTAGATTCAGTTTCTTGGATATTGGTCTTGTACTTGAAAATAATACAAATATTACTGTTTCACACCACATTTAAACCCCAAGCAAATTCCCAAATAATTGATATTTTTTGTATGGGATCATTATTCTCTCTTTCTCTCCACATACACACATGCACAGCCTCCCTCTTCTTTGTCTTTGTCGTCCTCCTCCTCTTTTCCCTATCCACACTGGATGATTTTACTTGGAGATTAAACTGGAGTTTGAACTCAGGGACATTCTACCTCACCCCTTTTTCTTTTCTTTTCTTTCTTTTTTTTTTTAATTTGGAAACAGGGTTTGCTGAGGGTTTCACTAAGTAGCTGAGGCTGTCTTTGAACCTGCAACGCTCCTGTCTCAGCCTCCCAAGTATTGGGATTACAGGTGTACACAACCATGCCCGGCCCAAACTAAGAGACTTTTATAATCAAATACGCAAATATATTAGTAGGTTACAGCACCCTGGTGCCATGAGTTTCAGGAAGCTGGTCCCCACCTTCAGCCTAGGGTCAAGAGTTAAACGTTGATGATTTAGCTTGTCTGGGCTTCTAGTGTCCATCACTGTGATCCTGCCAAGGAATGGATGAATCACTGGGTATTCCCTTCAAGAGAAGAAAGAATCTCTCTTTGTTAAGATCATTGAAAATTGCTGGGGTCTGATGAAAAGCTGTGATGTGGTCCTGCTTGGACTTCTGGATCTCTGAAACTGTTCTTATAGACCCTATAAAGTCCTTAAAAGTATTGTCGTCAATGGCCCAGCACAGGGTTGTCAAGAGTTGAGGACACAACATCCCTCTGATTTCCTTGGGGTGATCCCTAGCCACCCACATGGTCCAGAGCAGCCTCATGTCTCTCACTAATACTTCTCCCACTGGGGTTAGCAAGGATGGCTTAGACTTCTCTCTGGCTTCTAAGATTCATACACTATTTTTTGTTTACCTGGAAGGTAGTCTCATTTCAGATAACACATTCAAATTACTACCTAAAAGCAATGTTCATTTCTTCTTCTTATCCAATTGATTCCAGGTGGCCAGCAGTATAACCAGATCTTGGAAAGATAAAACATTATAGAGCAGTAAAAGGAATTAAGAAAATCCAGGGCATTCATCAGAATGATAGAAAAAGTGAAAGAAAGAATGGATTTCAAGGATAACCTGGAGGGAAGCCGACAAGGAGAATTTCTTACACATTGCCTAGCAGGGAAATCACTGAAAAACGAACTTCAACGAACCTTTTCCCTCCTACCTCACCTGGAGCCTGGTGCAGCTCCAAGCCAGGAAGCCAGTGGTTCTTACTTTTCAGCTCTGCTCATTATGAGTGAGGGAGAGACCCCATTCAGAAAGTTTAAACTGATAATGCCTGGTGAAGAGAGGGAGCCGTGAAGCGTTCTGAATGCTATCACAGGGACGTACTAAGCCAAATCCTAAGCAGTTTTAATTTCTCATGGAAACTTAGAAATTGAAGAGATAGTTATTTTCCTTTAATCATGTCTACCCTTCCCAGACTTGGAAATGGTACTGCAGATATAGCCAAGATTATGGACAGACAATGAGACTGTGAAACTGATTGCATTTGGAATCTTAGCAAATGTAGGCATGAGCCTACATGCCCAACTTATTTGGGCTCAGCCACTTGCTTTTAACGCATTCTCTGGTTTGTATACATGTGCACAACACACATACACACACACACACACACACACACAGACACACACACACCCCATTCCCAATGATGAGTCCATATTATGCACATTGAAGTCTCTGCTGCTTATTTTCCATTTAGGTTTAAATCAGAGACATGTAAGTTTTTACTCTAGATATTTAGGCAAAAGTTGTCATTTCTATAATCCCTTTGCTAAAAAAAACAATGAAAAACGTACATGGAACATTTAAAAATTTCATAAACTCTCCCAGATGGATGAACTTCACTTTGGTGACAACTGCAACTTGTCTCTCTTCAGCTGTACCTTTTCATCAGAAGTTTATCCTTCTGGATTCCTTATCTCCCTCCTTGCTCGGTTATCTTTCTCTGCTTGCAGCCAGAGGGGTGAGGGTTTGACTGTGCTCTAGGATTGTGATTTGAACTCCCTTATCTATGTTTAGGAATAAATGGAAATGAGGGAAAGGCATAATGTATTAGTGAGGAAAATTTCTTAAATGCTGTGGGTGTTGTTGTTATTGCTGTTGTTGTTTTGTTCCTCTCATCAATAAACTTGGAAAAATGGATTGTGATGAAGAGGTGGTACAGCACATGTTTGCTCACAGTGAAGTGTTTGGCCTGTGGCTGACTCTTATGCAGTGCTAGCGATAGACATCATTGTAGATATGAGCATCATCAGTACTAGCTTTTTCCTGTTGAAATCTTTAAGTCATCATAATGTTCAATGGCTGTGACACTTTTCCTTCCTCGCCTTGTGGATGACTGTGGACTTCTTCTTTGTCTCATATGATTGATTTTTGTCCTTGTTGGCCTTTCATTGCTATTAGCTCTTGCTCTCACACCCCTAGTTTAGCCTAACAAAATTAAACACTGGTGAGAACTTCAGGGATTGTCTTTCCAGGAGAAGAGCTGGTTTACAAAGATAATAACTACGAACCAAAGGGATAGAGTTCAGGCATATAAAGTGAAGTAGCAGATGAACAGGAGAGAAGAAAGATGTGGAACATTTTAGGGTCTGTCAAGCTTCTCTGTAAAGAAGTGATGGTGGTTATCTCCAGGATACTAAGACAACTAGCAATTTTGGCTTTCAGAGAGAGGTGAGGGTGGAAGAGAGGAGGGAGCGAAAGAGGAAGTAATTCAGTTAATATTGAATCTAATTATAGATAGGCATGGTGGCACACATGCCTATAATTCCAGTACCTGAGAGGCTTAGACAGGAGGGCCACAGGTTCAAGAGCAGTCTCAGCAACTAAGTGATACTCTCAGTAACCTAGCAAGATCCTGTTCCAAAAAAATAAAAATAAAAATAGATGAGGGATGAGGTGTGTAACTTGGAGAAGAATAGTCCTGGGTTTAATCCCCAGTAACACACACACACACACACACACACACACACACACACACACTCTGAACCTAATTCTAGTTTTTTTTCTCCAAGAAATATTAGGAAAATTAAAATGCTTTTTAAAACTTTACAAGCATTATATTCTTATTGTCTGAATCTGAGAGTTTCAACTAAAACTTAATTTCTTTGGAGACTCCCAATTCTAAGAAATTAAGAGAAACAGAGAAGAGAGGATGGGCTAAAATAAACTGATCCAGTCAAAGTATAATTTTCTACCATGGTCATTGATAATAACTGTTTTCTTCTGTTTCCAAAGTTATTTCTTATTTCCCATATCTTTGAAAATCTCTCTAAAGGACAAATATGTTTACAATGGCTCAAAAACTAGAAGATACAAACATTTGCCAAACTTCCTACAAATAATTTAGAAAATTTCAGAACTGGGTGTGGATGAAAGCTGAGAGAGAATTGCTTCTTCCAATTGAGAGGTAGAGCCCCAGAAGAATTTGTTTATAAACATTAAGTGTTTGGAATAATTTTTTTTAATGATCATGCATAATTTTTATATCATGATATGGTATGAAATGGAATATGGCTATCAAGATATAACTATCTCTAGAATTATTACGGTATGCAAAGTTCCTATTAAAAAAACTAAGCTAAGCGGGGCATGGTGGCGCACGCTTGTAATCCCAGCATTTGGGAGACTGAGACTGGAGGATCCAGGTTCGCAGCCAGCCTCAGCTGCTTAGTGAGGCCCTCCACAACTTAGTGAGACCCTGTTTCAAAATAAAGAATAAAAAATAAGGCTGGGGCTGTAGCGTGGAGGTAGAATGCCCCCGGGTTCAATCCCTAGTACAGCAAAAATAAATAAATTGAAATAAAATAAATAAAATAAAAACAAATAATAAAAAATAGGACCAGGGTTGTAGCTCGGAGGTAGAATGCCCCCAGGTTCCATCGCCAGTATCGCAAAAAAAAAAAAACTTAGCCAAACATTATATATTACTATCGGTGCAAGTGACTCCATTAGCATAATGATTGTCAGTATTAAGGAAAGCTATCCCCAACTAACACAGGTGGTAGGCGTTTCCCACATAGATCCTACTAGAAACTATGGGAGATTTCCCTGCTGTTGGTCCCTTCGCTTGACGTGTCTATGTAATAAAGTCTCAGGCAATAACACCATTCACCAATAATGCGGTTATAATTTGCAGCAGTTTTATCACCCTGATCCAGGACCTGTATATGGGTTCTCTGACCCACTCCCTTCTCCTATTGATCTTCCTTTTGCCCCTCACCTACATTATAAATCCACCACGTGGCATGCCGTGCTGCTCTTCCGTAACAGGAATTTATGCTAATGGCTGTCCGCATATGCTTATATCACATATCTATATTAAGCTTAATAGTCTGTTACATTGCTTCTTAACCCTGTGTCCACACATGATTAACTTTCCTGATTTCCTTCAAAACCGTTATTAACACAGTGTAGCATTTCACTCAACATGTCGCTAAGTTTCTCCGCCTGGTGCCAGAGTTGGGGCGATTATAAAACCCTTTGGCTCTGGCAAATGAAAAGGCAGAGAAGGAATTAAGGATGCATGAAGATAGTCTCTGTTCTGTGTGTTTGTGCGACTTGAAGCTGGCGAAAGCTTGAAGTCTAGCTTCTAGACAGAAAACAAACCCCAGCTGCTCTTCTACAAGTTAAAAGAGGACATACTGGTAAAGGACAACCAAGAAATAATGTCCTGGGATAGTGCTGATTTCTCATCGTGAGCCAGACCATACTTAAAGTTCTCCTGTTTTGAGTGGCTTTGGAATGTGACACTGATATATTTGAAAGGTTCCACTAACCCTGCTATTTGCTTATAAAGGAATACTTATAAAGCTTTGGAATGTCTGCCCACCAACTATAGAGTTTAAGACAAATGGATGAGGATATCCAAGGTATCAAAATTCCAAGGGGAAAATAATACTAGTAGTATGTATAAACAGCACCCTTAAATAGATTCTCTCTATTCAATAAGCTTACAGCAGCTTTTAAAGAGACCTTAAAAGTCCGTACAGGGTCAAAGATTGAGGCCAAATTTTTGGCCCCAAAGCACTGTAATCAATTTGGAATTAGAAATTTTACAAATACACGTCGGGCATGGTGGCACTGGTTTGTAATCCCAGTATTTGGGAGGCTGAGACCGGAGGATCCGGGTTCGAGGCCAGCCTCAGCCAACTAGTGAGGCACTCCACAACTTAGTGAGACTCTGTTTCAAAATAAAGAATAAAAAATAGGGCTGGGGGTATAGCTTGGAGGTAGAATGCCCCTGAGTTCAATCCCCAGTACCGCAAAAAAAAAAAAAAGAAAGAAAGAAATTTTACAAATACAAACACAAGAAGAATTTGCTATGCATAATATGACCCATGGGTTATATTTAAGTTAAATGCACTTTACGTGGGATACAAGTTTTGTTCATAGCAGTCAATAAACGTTGAGCTTAAAAACTTATGTAATACCTGTTTGAATGAAGAAAGGACTATTTTCCCAAAATGTTTTTTGTGTGTATGTCCATGCACAATAAGTGATAAAATGTACATATCTATTTTTAAGAAAAGACATTAAGGCATCAGTTATTTGTATTATTACATTTTCTACACTCACATACACATACTTATTTCTATTACTTGACAATGAGGATCGTGCAAACACTGCCCCAAAGATAATTCCTAAATGCTCAAAAACGAAGAAATTGAGCAGCAGGTCTCCATCCACAAGCCCCTCTGTGCTGTTGTCTAGCAGAAGACATAGTGATCCTTGTAAACCTTGCAAATAAAACTTGAAAGCCTTCTACTATGTGATGAGAGGATCTGGGTATGAAGCCAACCTCTCTTGCTTGCTGGTTGGGTGACCTTGTGCTAATCACTTAGCATTTTGAGCCTCCTCTTCCTCACTTAGAAGATGAGACTATCACTCTCTTAATTTTGAATGCAGAGCACCCGCACATACTGTGAGCAAAATATTAACCTGATAACACGGAAGAGCCACACAGGCCTCTGAATACCAGAGAGCCCTTCTCCACGCCCTATGCACATGTGGTTCAAGTGAGGACCACATTGCACCTGGATCTGGGCTCCCGTCCTCAGCTTCCATTCCCTCCTGGCCTCACTTCTGTTTAAAGATGAAGTGTTCCTTTCCTTTCCACCCACAACACACCACTATCAAAGGCTTTCATGCCTAGAAGGTTTTACTGCAGGGTAAGAAATGACAAAAGAATATTCTGATATAATACATTCTCAGAAGCAACATGAGTTTGCATATTGGATCTCTCCAGATTTGCTCAGGCATTTTAGGCTCAGGGAATTTATCACTGGGTTAATCTTTCCTTGATTCTGTCTACCACCCTGGAACCTGCCCCACAGCAATGTTTCTTGCTCTGCTCCAACCCACTATGCCTAAACTCCAAATTTCTCTTACTTTAATGGGAGATCGTCTTAACTTTCAACCTCTAAAATCAGCCTGGCATATTTCAAAATCCCAAAATCAGTCCATTATTTTTCGCTTATTACTTTGTTTCCTCCCCATTGGAAGAACTATTGTTAATGACAATCCTCCGAGGGGAACATGGAACCACATCCAGGGACAAATCAGACATCTGTCCTTGTTAGGAGAATAGGGATCACAGTCCAAGTCGACCTTCCAGGAGAAGGCCACAAATGGGTTTTGTTACATAAATACTCCTATAACATTCATTTCATGAGTTTTTTTCTAGGTTTCTCCTTTTCAGTCTCAAATGTAATTGGGAATCTTAGTTGAGGCATTATAAAAACATATATTTGCAGGGGTCACACAGGTAATAGGTCTGAGTAAAATGGAATGACAAGCCAAGTCCTTTCGGGTGTGTGGCTTCCATGTAGGTACTGGACATTGTTGACATGCTTGTTGTTGCCAAAGGGACATGAAACTCTGTGTGTGTGTGTGTATGTGTGTGTGTGTGTGTGTGTGTGTGTGTGAGAGAGAGAGAGAGAGAGAGAGAGAGAGAGAGAGAGAGAGAGAGAGAAAGAGAGAGAGACACATAATTTTTAACCTGTAAAAATATGCCAGCAAAAGCAAAATAGAGCAGTTTTTACACCTGCCTGTTTGCAAGTCTCTTGTCTTCAGTCCTTCACATATGCCATGTCTAATAAAATCCCCAGATCCATGTTGGTTGCCATTTGCAGAAGACCTCATGGGTCCCTCTGGTCTGCAGTGACTTAATTTGAGGTTAAATCCTATGGCAAGCTGAAGTCTAAAGATAAAGAAGAGCTCATCTTTGAGCTTCTTCAAATATTTGAGGGACTGAATGAGATGCTGAAGGTCCCAGTGAGCCTAAGGCAGCCCGAGAGCTGTTATTGAACTTCCACATTCTGTCCTACATGCGAAAGACACCTCTTTATTTTCTTCATATGAGGCCTTGTTCATCTGTATGCTGAAATCTCTATTACATATTGTGTGACACTAACAAAGGATTTGTACTGCAGGTTTTTTTTCTCCCTGAGCCTCTAGTCACATCTTTAATACTGAGATTGCTGAATATCAAGGCTTATCCATTGATTAAACATAGCATACCAGCTGCTATAAGGAGATTCCAGTAAAATCTACTATCCAAGGTACAAGTGTGAAAGTTTAAAGAGTCTACAAATCTTCTATTCCAAAAAAAATGTTTCTGGGGCTGGGGTTGTATGCCCAAGCCCTGAGTTCAATCCCCAGCATGGCAAAAAAAAAAAAAAAAAAAAAGAAAGAAAGAAAGAAAACAGAAAAAACAATGTGCATTTGCCTTAATTAATCTCATTTATGAGACAAAATGCACACATAAGACAGATCTTAAGATGTATTTCATACAAAAATGCTATAATATGTTTCCCATTTGTTCACGATGTAGTCATCTAATGCATAACACAGTGCATATTAAATATGTCTGGTTGGATACTATTTATTTTGTTATGCTTTGATATATTTATGTCAAAAGCATATGTGATACACATGCTAAATAAATAAGAGAAAACATGTTTGCTATCAGATCAAAAATATCTGCAGTAGTGAAACATGCTTTTGCTTTAATAAAGATGTCTTATTAGATTTCAGAACTAAATAAATGACTCATTATCCCTGAACCCTGAGACGTCTTCCTGTGAACAAGTTAGCTTGATTTCACTTCTCCCTGTGTCTCTGCAAAATCCTCCTCGTGTGTGTTTCATGATTTTATGGGCAACAAAATGCATGGGAGAGTCTTTTCACACTACGTTACATTAATGGGACCATAGGATTTTTTTTTTTTTTAACCAAGTTTTCAAATGACTGGCTGCTAATTTCAAACTGCCTTCTACACTGCCCGCTTTTCTCATTTGGGGCTCTGCTGCAAATTCACAGCATAAAGATAACAATATCTACAAAAAGAAGAATCATAATGGCCTAGCCGTAAGTTCACTCGATTTTAGTGAGTATATGAACAATTCCGAATATTGTCAGTAAGATATCATATAGAAAACATTCCTTAAAGAACTTATATACTGTTTTATATATTAGTCAAACAACATGAACCCTTGGTTTTTTTCAAGGCCATTTCTCATTTCTCTATACCTCTAATGCCAAATACTTTTTTTACTTATTAACCACTGAGAGTTATTCCAATAAACATAATATTAACCCCAATATCCACTTTCATAACCCAAAGGATAAGGTTAGTACATTGATTTTGATTACCAGAACACTGAAGAGAAGGATTTGTGAAATATTTGAAATCAGATCATCCGTGAAAACATGGTAAGGACACCATATACTTAAAAAAGAGAAGCAGACGTCTTCTTATTGAATACTTATCTATGGACCCTTCAGCATATGCTTTAAGTTGTTTTTACTTTTGCCTTTTTAGCTAACATTTTCTTTGATTGGATAGAGATAAATTGCTCCAGTATAGAATCATTCAGAGGAATATTTCCTAAAATTGGATCTCCAGGGGAGGAAAGGACTTTGAAAACCATTCAGTGAAGATAAAGACATGCATTTACACTCTTGGGGTGCTGCGGTGGACAACAACATGGTAAAAGCACTGGAGAGAGCTTTTAAAAGTTATTTGACTTGGTGAGTCCCAAATATTTGGCCAAGGAAATCTAACTTTTACTATAACCCATTAGGCAAGAAGAGAGTAAGCCAGGAGGCCTGGGTTGCCCAAACACTGGACATTTCCAAGAAAGATTTGTCCTCAGGACTGGTCTTTGGCTGGTTTGGCTTATGTGGGATTAGTCCTCAGCCCTTGGAATAGTCTGCCTGATAAGAGTGATTTATATGCCTGAAGCCTTGGACAATGCTATGTCAGTTTGATCAGAAACATTTGTCCTAATGATGCAACTTGTGGTGAATGACCTATTTTGCTCTGCTGGAGCTAGAATCTGATTAGCTGAGATGGGGGATGAGAGCACTCTATGCCTACATAACTGGCCCCAGCAAAAACCCTGGATATCAAAGCCCAGGTAAGCATCTCTGGCTGGCAACACTTCACGGTATAATCACATTATTGCTGGAAAATCTGTGTAGGATTTTGTGTATCTCCTGGTCTTTGTACTGGGTTTCTTCTGGGTTCCCCCTATGCTTTTTCCCTTTGATGATTTTTATCTGTATCCTTTTGCTGTTAAAAAAAAACAACGAACCCTGAGTACAACAGCTTTTCTAAGTCTTTTGCATTCTCCTAGAAAGTTTTCAAGCCTAAAGATGGTTTGGACACCCCAACACACCCACTCATTAAATAATCCACAGAAATGCATTTGGTGGGAAATATTGAAGCTATTTGTTACCAGCTAAAATTTTAAAACAAAGTATATTTATTTATAATACTGGAGTTGAACCCAGTGGGGGTTCTACTTCTGAGAGACACCCCAAGCCCTATTTTATCATTATTTTTCATTTTGAAATAGGGTCTCGCTAAGTTGCTGAGGGCCTTTCTAAGTTGCTGAGGTTGGCCTCAAATCTGTAATCTTTCTGTTTTAGCCTCTCAAGTACTGGGATGACAGGTATGCACCACTACACCCGGCTACAAAATAAATTTTAAAAAGAGCCATAATAATGCTAATATTGAATATCCTCTGATGAGTACTCTGGAGAAAAATAAAAGTTACTACAGAGTATTAATGAGCAAGCAGTCTTGATGGCTTTGATTCAGGGTTTGGGTTATTCTTATCATCAAATTATAAGATAGAGGTATCTAACTTTAAATGTGTGCATGCACATGCAACATACACACAGGGATATATGAACACATATTCTTCCAGCATTTTTAATTGGTGAAACAAACACATATATGAAATGAAGCCTGTTGCCACTCATATTTAAATGCAGCACACTATCTGGTTTAAGGTGACTCTTACAATGGCATCTAATACTTGTAAAATTATACCAGTTCCTATCATTTAAAATCTGACTTCAAGGTAAGTTGAGCAGTAGAAACACATGCTAGAAAATGTGCTCTCTGTACCTGATATAAACTGGTAAAGAGGTAAGTGGAGTATATCAGATTTATCACAAATCATAATGTAAGTCATTTTTGTTGTTGTTGCTCCAATAGTGGTTGAACTATCAGGAAAAACCTTTATCACTCCAACATGGAACAAGTAGACACCCCGATGGGATTAGCTCTGTGATTGGCTGTTCGCTGGGAGGAAACACGCTTGGGTGATGAAACCAGATGAGGGTGTAGGGAGACGAATCCAGGGGGCTGGCAGACCATTATGGGGATTGAGTGAATTGGATAGAAGAATAAAAAATGGGAAAGGAAATTAGACTTTTCACTAGTGGAAAAAAATGACTAGGCAACTCTGGGATATGTTACAACAAGCTTCTGAATAAAATAAATAGGAAGTCTTTTTCAGGCTGTGGGGATTGAATGAATGCAATCAATCATCCTTGCGTGGGAACCCCATCGCTCCTACCTACAAGCTCCCTCTAGTGAATTAAAATCTCACAGCAACTCAACCCATAAGCAGGCGTCCAACTTGAGTGATGACCACTTCGACAGGACAACGTCCTGCCTCTACCCCATTATAGACCTGCAATAAGCCTGCATTTTGTGACTGTTCTTTTCCATAGTAAACCACCTTTCAAATGCATTTTCTCTCATCCCTACTTTACTCATATTGGAATAATCACTACTGTTTTGATGATAAAATGGTTACATTATTTCCAATGTTCAAACCTGGTCTAATTTCCTTTTGGGCTCTTTAAAGCATCGAGCTTTGTATAGTATGGGTATCCATTCGCTGGTAAATGGACCTTAGATAATCTGGTATAAATATGATGAGATTTTTAAAATAGACCCAAATACAGTTGACTGGCTTTTGTGACACCTCTGCACACATGCAACAAATATTTATTAAGCATATAGAATGTATAAGGTGCTTCATTAGGACACAGACAATGAGATATTAATAAAGGCTAGGGATATAGCTCTGTGATAGAGTACTTGCCTAGCACTGGGTATAACCCCCTGAACTACAAGAAAAAAAAATACTTCTAGAACCAAACTCTCATATATTTGCAATATCTCCTCTTCCTGCTACTTAAGAGGTAGACTTTTATATCTGAGCTGATAGACTATCAGCTTTAGGTTAACTTGGGCAATGGAAAGATTTTGCTCAACTGGAGAAGCCAGGGACATCTTGTTACTGAGTAAGAAAGTATAGAGGAGAAGGAAATAGCTAAGTGGAAAAGTCCAAAAGCAGGGATGAGAGGGTTGATTGAGAAGGCATGGAATGAGAAGATATTAAAAAATGAAGAAGAAGTTCAAAGAAAGAAGTAAGGAGAGAATGATTTGGGTATTTGGCATAAAATATTTGGGAAAATATCTATAAAAGGTTATTAATATGCCTTGCTGTGAGATGTGGTAAGAACGCTATATGAACTCTATCCACACCCTTAATAAATATTTATTAATCATCTACATGACTACTCAGTTAAGTGGTGGAGATATTAAAGTCATTTTGCTTGTATGTATTATAATACATAATGGGTATTCCACAACTGTTTGTCCAACTGAACCTTTCTGTTTTCAGTCTTATGAAGAATCATTCAGTTTCAAGTCTGTCATGCTTAGTGTGGAAAGGACAGAGGGAAATGTAATTGGTTGATGTCCTTTTCTCGGTGCAGGCATTTGGTGGATTTTTACTTTTGATTAGAGGAGCACTTAGACGGGGAGGTAGGACACCATGCACTATATTGAAAGGTGGTTGCCAGCTGATGGACCGTGTTCGGGATCAAATGGTTTCTCAGGACATGTGATAGCTATAGTCCAATGCAGGATCAGTCATTTGAGCAAACAGATTCACTCTAGGCTTAAGCAGAGCAACAGCATCTGGAAGAATTCCTAGAAAGTTTTCTACATCAGGAATAAACAACTGTTTTCTCATACCCAGAGGCTCAGATTTATTTTACATGGTACATGTTAAACAGTGGCATGTTAGAAAACCAGTTCTCCGAGGAAAATAAAAGAAAACAGATTATCAATAATGCCCAACCATAGCAAAGTGGCAAGTCAGATCTAAGTAAAAAATATGATTTGCCAATTTCTGTGGTGTAAATATTTCTAGCATGGCTAATTTCAAGCAGTCATAAGCTTGACAACTGGTTTGTTTGGAGAACTTCTGATTGTTTAACAATTGGCCATACAAATCCCCTCTGCCCTGCTATAAAAGAGGAGTGCTGGGGCTCTGAGTTGG